>QJPP01002202.1:0-156564 GCA_003996215.1 Jaltomata sinuosa | reverse complement strand
TATATCTAGATTTCTTTCCTTCCGCTTTGCCTTCTATCTTCTTCCTCTTATTATACTTCTTGTGCGTGCTTTCTTAAAGTGGAGCCTATTACTAATCGTTCTAGGCTATAGAGATTGGTTTGCCTACAGGGGGTTGTAGGGGCCATCATGACCTGAGAAATCGGGTCGTGACAAACGTGAATCAAAAACAATAGCAACAAACAACAAGTAATTTGTCTTACTACTAACAGACCTGTATTTATCAAATTTTTCCATCATTTTTGATGCCATGCTTCTCATGTCATCATCCTTATGAACTGAAAAAGATTTAATTGCAAAACAAACAACTACTAATTCACAAAAAAAAGTATCAGAAGTAGTATATAATGAGCCAAAAAACTTTAGTGTCACTCTATTGGAAAAATTTAAGAAATTCACAAAACATCTAACAGCTTGAAACTCATGATGATTATGTACGACCCTTTATGTCATTATGGGTGAGCTAATCATGCAAGAAATTAGGTTAGAAAACATTTAGGTTGGGGAGTTAAAAATTTTGGTCTAGGCCAGTCTCGGACAAAATCTGAGCGAGGTAAGGGCTAGGGAAACCCAAGGAAGTATTAGGAGAAATTATTAAGCTTGAGCTTGTTTATCTATTATCTAAGGCGTTAAGGAGTCTGTAGGACTTTTCAGAACTTAATTCGGGTGAGTAAAACTCCCATTTCAAACTTGATGTAAAGGGGTTAGTCTGGGACGTCATGGTTTCAGGGTGTATTTTGAAATGGGCAAAGCTGAGAGGATATCTAAGTTTTTATCCCGTGAAACCCGTTGTAGCGGGTGAGAGGTTGCTATCACAATATTGCTATAGAAGAGAAATTCATGTTATAGCGAGAGTCAGAGTCGGTTAACTCTGCTATAGCGGGAGGCTGTCACTATGCCAGTGCCACTATAGTGGGATTAGGCAACTAGAGCGGGATTAATCGCTGTAATGCAGAAACTTCTCCAAAACGCTCATTATTTCACAAAAGAGTTTTGGGGACAACAGAGGCAATTTTGGGTGAAATCCATCATTTTTCCATCGAATTTCTTCATTAAGGTGAGTATTTTATCCACATAAACTAGTATTTTGATTTCTATGTCTTAGAATTGTTAGTTACAGGCTTTGGGAGGGTTTAACTTAATGTAGGATGAATTTTCTTGTGTAAAAGGGAATATTAGGGCATAAAACCTTGGATTCTTGGTTTTTAAGTTGCTTATTTAGGATTTCTTTACTATATTTCACTAGTGTAACCATGGAATTTGTAGTAATTAGGTGAAATTATCATGGGAAGGCCCTAGAATGAGAGGAATTATCATGGAATTGGCATGGGGTTTGGGATTAAGATATAATCCTCCTTACTTAGGCTATTTTGGGTTGATTATATGCTTATATTTTGTTCTTAGACCACAATCAAGCTAAGGTTACAAAAAATGGGAAAGCTCGGGTCCAGTAGAGCATTCAAACTTGGATTGAGATAGGTGATTGTTGTTGTAATCCAAATTCATAATGTCTGTATTATAATTATATCATAGTATTACTTATACCATATGTGTTCAGGAAAAAAGGGAAAAGTGTTAGTGATATCTTAAGTGTCAATCTCATGCAATGAACTTGTTTTAAATGCTTGTTGGCTGTATAAGTATGGTATGTTATTCATTGAGGTTGTGATTGCTGTGATATTTGTGATTTATTTGGTTGGCTTGGGTACCACGCCTGGTACAGATTATTGGTTAGCTCAGGTACCATGCCTGGTACACGTTATTCATCGATTGGCTCATGTATCATGCCTGGTGTGGTTTCACTTATGGTTGGCTCGGGTACCATGCCTGGTATGGGTTTGATTGTTGTTATGTGTGTTGGTTCCATGAGTGAACCAGGTTTATCTGTTATGATGTTATTACTTCATGTAAGTCCATGAGTGGCTGGGTTGGTATGTTTAAGTCCTAAGGTGGTTTCTTGAGTAACTCAGGATTGCATGTTGAACGCCATAGATGATGTCCTAGGGATCCTTGGGTAGTCTTGGTTGTTGTTATATACTGGTTTTGTGGACATGTCTTATATGGTGGTTAAGTCAGGTTGATGACTGAGAGTCTTGCTTGTATGAACTTGGCTTTATTTATACACGTTGTCTTATTTTACTAAGTTATGGTTAACTATTTTTATTTCATATCTTGGAACTGGTCGATGATCCTACCAGTACACTGTTGTTCTTGTGTACTGATACTGCACTTTCTCTATTTGTTGAGTACAGGGCATATTTCGAAAGATGTTTCGAGACCTCAATTGTGATCTAGATGACTTCTTAATTCAAGGGTGAGCTGCATCTTTTGGGCTACCATGAATTCTTCTATTAGTTCTAGTCCCTTGTTCGGACTTAGCCATTATTTGTTTTGGGGGTTGCATCCCCGTCCTTAGACATGTTTTAGAGTTTTGGTACACGACTTTCAGATTCTAAGGGAATATTTTCACAGGTTTTCTATTCTTTAAATTTTAGATGTGAATCTTGGTTTTATATATATTGGATTGGTTTTAACTACTTAGTTTACGATTAAGTATGGGTAGGTTAATTAGTTCTTCCACTAAGGGTTAGTGTGGGTGCCACTCATAGCGATTTAAATCATGACAAAGATGATATTAGAGTCCTAGGTTCGTTGATATCATCGTACCAAAATGAGTTTAGTAGAGTCTTGTAGAACGGTATGAAGACGTTTGTACTTTTCTTCGAGAGGCTATAGGACTTTTGGAAACTATCCCTTCTTTCTTCCTTCGTGATATAACTTGATTCCAATTGGTATCTGGCGATCCAAATTGGTATCTGACCTCCATAATTCTTTTATCTGTAGATGGTGAATACTAGATGGAATGGAGCGAGGGAAGAAATTCCAGCTATGGGATTGGTAGTTCGAGGGCGAGGTAGGGGAGGGGGCAGTGGGAGAGCAACACCCGCCAAGGGTAGAGTTCAGGCGGTGGCTGAGCAAAGGCCGGTGACCCCTCCCCAATCCTAGGATCATGTTGAGAATTTTGAGGTAGTACACGAGGATGGCACAGAACCAGAGGTTGCGACATCGAATAGAGGTGTAGACCTTTCTCCTATGTCTTCTGAAGTCATTCAAAAGGTGTTGGTATTTTTAACTAGGTTGGCGGGTACTTAAGCCACCCCATGATGCCAGCAGTTTAGGTTCTGGGTGCCTCTCCCACTGCTGCCATAGCTCCGAGAATGGATGAAGCTTCGGGTACATATGCATTCTTCTATTTGGTATTAGGCCATATCATGATTAAGACCAAGCATGAGTTGTTGACTAAGTTCCTGAAGCTGAAACCTCTGTCATTCCATGGTATAGAAGATAAGGATGCTTTTGAGTTTATTTTGGACTGCTATGAGAGATTGCACAAGTTGGGGATTGTACAGCAGCATGGGGTTGAGTTTGTGACTTTCAAGCTGTAGGGTGATACCAAGAAGTGGTATAGGGCCCATATGGAGTGTCATTAATCAGCTTTGCCTCCAATGACTTGGGCCCAGTTTCATGCCTTATTTCTGGACAAATACCCTCGTACTCTCGGGGATCACAAAAAGGATGAGTTTCTGGCCCTTGCACAGGGCAATATGTCTATTATAGCTTTTGAGGCCAAGTTTCATGCTTTCTCTCACTATGCTACCCAACTGTTGGGCACTGAGGAGAGTATTCACTTGTATATGAAGGGCTTGAATACTGATTTGCAATTTCTGTCCGTTCACATGACTTTGGCAGGGATGAGCTTTAATAAGGTGACTGACTATGTGAAGACACTGGAGGGAGTTAAGTAGGTTGGGCTGGCTAAAGTGTTAGCTAAGAAGTCCTGGAGTGCGAGTAATTTTAGTGGTTCTGATTCCAGAGGTCCCAGCCAGCAGGTTCATTCGTCTCATCCTATTTAGTTAGCCTTGTCAGCTTCTATCGGTGGTCAGTCAGGGGCCATTCAGCAGTCTCCAGCTAATAAAGGTCAAGGGCCTTCCTATTCTTCTGCTAGCAGCCCCTCTCTTAAGAAAGGATGTTTTCATTATGGTGAATTGGGTCATTCCAAGAGGGAGTGCCCTCTGAAGCAGGGAGGTAATTAGGTGCAGCAGCAGACCAAGGCTGTGGTTCTAGCATGTGGAGGTGGCAATAATAGGGGATGTCCACAGGTTGGGCGAGGTAATAATCACGGAGGCCATGGTATTAACAGAGGTAATGGTAACACAAGGAAAGGTGGAGCACAGCCAGCTAGGGAGGTTGCCTGAATTGATGATAGAGCTCATTTTTACGCCTTTCCAGGCAAGTTTGAGGCAGAGGCGTCTGATGCTGTGATAACAGTACTATTCTCATCTGTTACCGGATGGCTTCTATTTTATTTAATTTGGGTTCCATATATTCTAATGTATCTATTAGATTTGCCTTGGGTCTGGACTTGATTTGTGATGTTCTTGATTCTCCTATTCATGTTTCTACTCTGGTTGGGAAGTCTATGGTAGTGACCCATGTGTATCGTTTATGCTCTATAGTGTTTATGGGTTTTCAGACTTGGGTAGATTTGGTCATATTGGATATGCTGTATTTTGATATTATATTAGGGTATGACTTGGTTGTCTCCTTATCACGCTTTGTTGAACTGTAATACCAAGACAATCACTCTAGAAATGTTGGGTATGGATAGACTAAAGTGGGAGGGTGTGTATAAGCCTAGGCCAGTAAAGATCATATCCTTTGCTTGGCCTAGAAAGCTAGTGAGGAAGGGGTGTTCAGCCTTCGTGGAATATCTTCGAGATGTTAATATAGAGTCCCCATCAATTGAGTCGTTCCTTGTGGTTTCTGAATTTTAGGAGGTATTACCTACAAATTTGCATGGTATGCCTTCGAACAAGGATATTGACTTTTGTATAGATTTAAAGTTGGGAACTCACCTAATTTCTTTTCCTCGTTATCACATGGCTCTAGCAGAGTTGAGAGAACTCAAAACTCAGCTAGGGGAACTTCTTGATAAGGGATTTATTCATCCCAGTGCTTCACCTTGGGGTGCTCCGCTCTTGTTTGTTAAAAAGAAGGATGGTAGCATAAGGATGTTTATAGACTACAGGCAGTTGAACAAGGTTACCATCTGGAATAAGTATACCTTGCCTCACATAGATGACCTTTTTGACAAGTTATAGGGTGCTTTGGTGTTTTCCAAAATTAACTTAAGGTCACGGTACCATCAGCTGAAAATTAGGCCTAAGGATATACCTAAAATGGCTTTCAGGACTCGATATGGGCATTTTGAGTTCCTAGTAATGTCATTTGGGTTGACCAATGTGTCGGCAGCCTTTATGATCTTGATGAATGGTGTTTTCAATTAATTCTTGGATTATTTCATGATTGTTTTTATTGATGACATTTTGATATACTCGAAGAGTAAGGAGGAGCATGCAAAGCATTTTCATATTGTTTTGGGAATTCTGAAGGAAAAGAAATTGTATGCTAAATTTTGAAATGCGAATTTTGGTTATCTTCGATTTCCTTCTAGGGCATGTAGTCTCAGAAAAGAGGGTGATGGTAGATCCTTAGAAGATTGAGGTGATTAAGAGTTGGGTTCGGCCTAGATATATGACTGAGGTTAGGAATTTTATGGGTCTTGCCAGCTATTATCGCAGTTTCATCAAGAATTTTGCTTCTATTGATACTCACTTGACAAGGTTGACTCAGAAGGAGGTTCCATTTATTTAGTCCAACAAGTGTGAGGAGATCTTCAAAAAGCTCAAGACACTTTTGACTACAACTCTTATTCTATCATTATCTGTTGAAGGTAAGGATTTTGTTGTATTTTGTGTTGCTTCACTTTTGGGTTTGGGTGTTGTGTTGATGCAGGACAAGAATGTCATAGCTTATGATTCAATTCAATTGAAACCTCGTGAAAGGAATTACCCGACCCATGATTTGGAGTTGGCAGCGGTGGTATTTGCACTTAAACTCTGGAGGCTTTATCTCTATGGTGTCAAGTTTGAGATGTTTACAGACCATCACAGCCTGCAACATATGTTTATGTAGAGGGATCTGAATCTATGACAGAGAAGGTGGATGGAGCCATTGAAAGATTACAACATGAACATCCAGTATCATTCGGATAAGGCCAATATGGTGACATATGCATTAAGCCAGGAAGCGATAAGCATGGGTACTTTGGCTTGTTTGGGGGTGTCAAGGTGACCTTTGGCTAGAGAGATTCAAACTCTAGCCTCCAAGTTCATGCAGTTGGGCATCTGAGCAAAGGGTGGAGTGTTGTCCAGTATTGAGGTTAAGTCCACATTTCTGAAGGAAATCAAGGCCAAACAATTTCAAGATGTGTAATTGAACAAGCTCCGGAACAAGGTGGTGTCTGGTGAGACTTTGGATGCCACACTTGACGCGTGTAGGATATTGTGTTTTAGAGGGCAAATATGTGTCCCTTGGGTTGATGACTTGGTTCAGAATGTATTGACTGAAGCTCATAATTCGCGGTACTCTATTCATCTGGGTGTGACCAAAATATACCAGGACTTAAGGTAACTTTATTGGTAGCTTGGGATGAAGAGGGACATAGCTGAATATGTGTCCAAGTGTCACAATTATCAGCAGGTAAAGCATGAACACTAAAGGCCTGCAAGATTTCTTCAAAGGATGTCCATTCCTGAGTGGAAGTGGGAAAGGATAGCCATGCACTTCGTTGTAGGTCTTCCTAAGACCTTGGGAAAGTATGAATCAATTTGGGTCATCGTGGATAGGCTGACTAAGTCGGCTCATTTTATTCCGGTTAGGATGGACTACAACTCTCAGCAGTTGGCCAAGATCTAAGTCAAGGAGATAATGAGGTTGTATGGGGTTTAACTTTCCATTATTTCATACAGAGATACACAGTTTACTTTTAAGTTCTGGGGCAGGTTGCACGAAGAGTTGGGCACCCAGCTCACTTTTAGGATAGCTTTTCACTCCAGACTGATGGTCAGTAAGAGTAAATGATTTAGGTTCTTGAGGACATGCTGAGAGCATATGCGTTTGACTTCGGGGGTCATTGGGACCAGTTCTTACCATTGTGTGAATTCTCATACAATAACAGCTATCATTACAGTATTGACATGGAACCATTCGAGGTACTTTGTAGGAGGGGTTGTAGATATCCCATAGGATGGTTCAAGGAGGGTGATGTGAAGCCTCTGGGTTTTTATTTAGTGAAAGAAACCAAGGAAAAAGTGAGGGGCATCTAAACCATGTTGTTGGCATCCTAGAGTAGACAAAAGGAATGTGCAAACCAAAAGGTAAGAGACATGTTATTTTAGGTTGGTGAACAAGTTCTATTGAAGGTGTCACCTTATGAAAGGAATCATGAGGTTTCTCAAGAAGGGTAAGCTTAGCCCTCGGTACATCGGTCCGTTAGAGGTTCTCCAAGATGTGGGGTTGGTAGCTTACTGATAAGTTGGTAATCTACCAACTTATTGAGCCTTTATTTATTAATTATTGTCATGTTTTGATAAGATTTAGAAGTATTTATTGCATTTATTAATGGAAATGCAGGTACTCTTGGTCAAAAGAAGAAAACAAGGAATTAGACCCAAAAGAGCTCAAAAAGAGTTAAAGTGTGAAGGTGATCAAAATCAATGAAGAATTTGTCGAGAAGTGTGATCCACAAGCGACACGCACAGTGGGATGTGCGTATCGCACCTCCCTTATCATGACACCTGACTAATGCTGAAGTCACTGGCTTGCTGGAGTGAAAGTGTGTGATATGCACAATGCATGGTGTGACCGCACGTCACACTGCATGTCATGTCGCACCACGCTTGATGGGTAATTTTGTCAACTTGTAAGTGACATTTTTGGAAACTTCTAAAACCCTTTTTCGGGTATGTACCTGAGAGTTTTGGATAGTTTTTAGACAATATTAAATAGTTTTCCACAGAGAGAGTTTCCCAGGGAAGATAGTGAGTGAACTTGAATTTTCTCATTTCCTACCTTGAGATTCCACCATTATTGTACAAATTGAGCTTGGATATTGGATATTGGCACAATTATGAATGCAAATTTGAATTACCCAATTGGTATAATCTCTTATTTCCTTAGTATGAGTGGCTTATTTCCTTGTCTAGGGGTATGTGTATGATAAGTATTTGAATTTGGGTATGGGTCTTGTTTAATTGTCCTTATAATTGCTAAATTAATATGGGTCTATTGAATTCTCCATGTTTTAACTATAAAAAAAATGGTTGCAAACATTGGTTGAACTTACTTGGTTGTGTTCTTGCTTGAAATAAAAGATCATGATTTCATATGAGAATTCAATAGTGGGTACTTGGGATTTCTACCTAGATTGAGGCTAGAAATAGCTTAATCATCGAAGAACACCCATTTAAAACTCTAAGATAGAAATAGTATGACTTCCCCAAACTTGTATTGGTTGTTTTGTGTTGAACACATGGTGCTTGAATAAAGACCAAAGGAAATATGTTTGGAAGATTCAGAGATTGACAAACATAACTATAACCAATGCTACCCAAAATGTTTATAAAGAATTTGCATAATTGAACAAGCACCCTAACCCATGTTTGAATCCCACCAAAAACATACCCCTCGTCGTCCTCTCATTTAATTACAAACCCGTTGCTTACTTTACTTTCTTGTTCAAATTGTGATTTTGATAGATTCCCAATTCCTCTTTCTCCCCAAATTTACTTTTTATGTTATTTGAAAAATTACTCTCTTCTTGATTAATATACAATAATCTCTTGGTGACTCATCATTACCATTCTCAGTGGGATCAACCCCGACTCTGGTCGGGAATATAAATTTTGTTTTGCTCTAATGATCGCTATCACCTCCTATGGGAAAGTGTGTTTGAACGTTATCAAAAATGGTTTCGTAGTCGGGGAATGGTTTTTGAGTAGCCATTTGATTGGTATTTTAAATCACTTTATGAGTTTGTGTTTGTTTTTACTTTATTTTGTTGTTTTTGACTGTTTGAACAGGTCACATACATAAATCCCTCAAGCTCTGCTGCCAATACCTCTTACTCAGCCCATGTGCACTTGAGAATGTGACTATAGTAGACTATAAGTGAAATATGTGAGGAGCCGAGGGAGTAATGGGTGAGACCTTCACTAAAATAATTGATGAATGGAGGAGGAATGGTGAGAGAAGGTATAGAGAGCTATCACTCGCTAAAACACTTCTTGAGTTCATGACCATAAGCGTGGAAAGCCACGGGATTGAGATAGTTAACACCATTGGTGTTGTTGGGACTATGAAATTAGTAGAAGATATGGATTGTCCTAGTGAAATTAGTGAAGAAACCGTGGCTGAGGATCATGAGATGGGTTCCCATGAAAGTCTCCAAAAAGCAAGCCCAATTTTGGGGAGACAAGACCGTGAGAATCAAGGTTGGAACATAAAGAATAATGGTTCTAGAGTTGAAAACATGCTTGTGAGAGTGCTAGAGAAGGTGGCATCCACCAATGAAGGCGTCCAAGAGTTGAGATACGATCTTGGGAGTCTAGCTCAAACTCTACACTCACACTCAGTCGTTATCAAATGGCTCAAAGACAGAACGGTATGGCTCACCTCTCAATTTGAATCTAAGCAAATGAAGAGAGATGAGGGAGCTGATGAGATAAAATACCAAACCGACACTTTAGAGATCACAGACCCAAGTATGAGCAAGCCTAGAAACAAGAGGACTTGGGGTAACAGTTCATCCAATGCTCTAATTCATCGAAACAAGGTGCCCAAGGTTTTCAAACCCTTTTCAAAGTGTCACCTCATTTCTATCAATGATTAACGCAAGGGAAAGAAAATGAGAAACCCAGAGAATTTGAATCCATGTTGAGAAAAATCATCGTCAACATTCCATCAAGTGATGCCTTTAACAAGATGCTCGAGTATGCTAAGTTTGTGAAGGATATGTTCACTACAAACAACTTTGAAAATTGTGAGGTCGTTTATTTGTCTCCCCAAAGTAGTTTGATATTATTGGGCAAATTCATTATTGATGAGGTAACTCCCGGTGTTTTCACCTTTTTTGTTGTGAATAGGGTGCATAGATCAACAAGATTGGTATGTGATAAAAATGTTAGTGTGAACTTGATGTCATTCACCACCTTTAGAAAGTTGGAACTTGGCCAACCCATCCTTACAGAAATAAAATTACTCATGGCGGACCGGTCGATGAAATGTCCCGTGGGAATTGGGTATGACATTTTGGTGAAAGTGGGTCGGCTTGTCTACCCTATAGATTTTGTTATACTTGATTGCACTGGATCTTTGAAATACCAATTGTTTTGGGGCATCCAAGTTTAAAAATGGGGCGCACATTGAACGAAATGAAATTGGGAGAATTTAAATTCTCCATAAATGAGGGAGAGACAACCTTTGATGTGTGTCGGTCCATGAAACAACCAAGTGATGTCTAGATGGCGTTTGCAATTAACAAAATTGTAAAGAGCATTGAATTATATGTGAAAGAAGGGTTTGTGGATGAAGCATTGGAAGTTGTTCTATTAAACTATGATTGTGAGGAAATGGAAGAGTACGATGAAGTATGTTGCGCTTTTGTGGGAATGGGATCGTACTCCCATACTCCGAAGAAGCTTGGCCTTGGCTTGAAGATACGATAAACTCCTCCTTCCAAACCATCCATAGTTGAACCCCCAATATAGTAGATGAAGCCTTTGCCATTGCATTTGAAGTATGCCTACTTGGGCGCAAATAAGACATTTCCATTGATCAACTCTAGAAAATTAAGTGAAAAACAAGTGGAAGCATTACTAAAGGTTTTGAAGAGGCATACTTGGGCCATTGGGTGGACCATTGCCAACATAATTGGCATATCCGCGGGAATATGTGTCACGCCCTGAGGCCGCCCCCTGGATGCAATACAGTGCTTAGTGTCATAAGTGATCCCAAGCTAACCCATGGCATCGCATATCTATACAAGTTCAAATTTGAAAACAGGTACTGTGCGGAAGCTAAAAGCAATTTAATCAACTGAAATGGGAAGAACCCAAATATCTGAATATATGAATCAAATATAAATAGTATAGTGCCGACTGGAAATAACACTAACAACTGCTGAAATCTAGTCTATGTTTAAAAGCCTTCTCACTTATAGGAGTTGTTGGGACATGCCCCCAGCTACCTCTAACAAATCTAAAACTGAAAGGTAAGTACTGAAAATAAAACATGACTATCGTCCTCGATCTATGAGGACTCACCACTGAGGCTGCTGAGTATGGACTGGAAGTCGAACTAAGCGCGGTTTGGATGTTGTGTGTCTGCACCTACATCATACAATGATGTAGCACAAGAGTATGTGTAAGTACTTTGAATGTACTGAGCATGCAAGATATGTACTAAGCTGGACAATAAAGAACTAAGCATAGAAATAATTATACTAAAATATAATTGAAAGCTGGAATGGATACAGTGACAAAGTACAAATCATGAATATAACATGCTGAACTGAATACTGAATACGTGGTCAATGCAATATAAATCTGACTGTGGGAGATACTATTAACCAACATACCCCAAGTTGAGCTAACTATGGGGCCAATTTGTAATCGTTGATGGAAGGGTGTTCATACCTGGACAAGGGTACGAACAAGTCTGGCTTAGATCCATTAACTGATGTCCACAAGGGACAAGGGTGTCAAGCCTAATCTGACGGGTGACCCCTTTACAACCTATGGTGGCGCCGTAGTTCTGGAACTCAGGGATTGATACTAAAGGTCTTAGCCTAAAGCTAACGGGTGAGCCTTTATCCCTTAGTTCGCTCGATGCTAAGTCTACTCCCAACTGAATCTAAGCTAATATGCAACTGTAACACTGGATAGCTCAAAATACTGATATAATCTGAGAATGCACATAAACATACTGAAGGATATGGCATTGAAATTCTGAAGTATGATTATCTGACTAATCTACCTAGCAAGCATAATTTATGAAGTACTGAAAATTATCACAGGTTGAGGTTCTGAAATCAATACATGAATTGTAGTAATTCTCCAAGAACATGGACTAAGCATCATATAAACTGTAGCATCCGAATAGCAAAGAACACACTAAGGTTTATGAACCCTAGGTTTAATCAATTATGGAGAACTGAAGCAACTGGCTGAGTTCTAGGGACCTAGTAGGTTAAGGGAACCCACTAGTGAAACCCCACATACCTGGATGAAGATTCTACGGTTGAACCTTTGGATTCTGAGAGGAACTTGGAGAAAATCCTTTTGCCTTATTCTGGAGAGAGAGCATTTTGTTCTTGACTGAATGTGCTAAGTATCGAATGATTTAGGAGTAATGAGGGAAAATAGAGTTAAAACCCTTTAATTACTCCCAAAACGACTAAGGATCGGAATTAAAAGAATTTGGAAAAGACCGAACTTCTCCCAATAAATCTGGAAATTTTGAAAAAAACTGACCACCGGACGGGCCGTCTGACCGGCGTCAGACCTATGACGGCCCATCGGCCAGGGTGTCATAACTGGGAAGGAGGGGCTGGTCCCCTGGACAATTCCCATAGGTGGCTCCCACGTCCTATCACGTCAGTGACGCCCGTGGCGATTGCCCGTCGGGGGGGAGAGAGGTTGGGATGCTGGGCACTAGCTCCTTCTCACGGGCTACCCGATGGCCCGTCGGACCTCCAATGCCCGTTGGGTCCCCCATTTATCTAGAGCAAGTTGGGACCAAGTCTCTGGCCCTTTCCCACTGGGACACCTGATGGGCCGTCGTGTCCATGACACCCGTGGGTCAGCCCGTGGGTCAGCCTGTGGGGCTTGACTGGGATGGAATTTCCTAGAGTCTTTTTCTAAGTTCTGGGTTTTTAAAGCTGGATTAAATTCTAGAGTGTTACAATATCTCCCCCTTGGGATCATTTGTCCTAGAATGAAGGATAACTAGGCCGAGTTTGGAGGGAAAGAGCTGAAATCCCTACCAACTGAAAACTAGTAGCTGATACCTAACTGAACTGAGTTCCATGAACATGCAAATATGCTGAAGTGCAAGGATAAATGATTGAACAATGTACTGAGAGTGAATTGCATAAGAGTAAACTGAAGTACTGGAGAGGAACTATAACCTCAAGCTGAAACTGACTCGGAGGGAAAGAGGTGAGGATACTTGGCTATCATGGCTGCTTCTGCTTCTGCTTCCCAAGTAGCTCCCTCTACGAAGTGATTCCTCCACAAAACTTTTACTGAAGCGACTTCCTTATTTCTCAACCTACGAACCTAACGGTCAAGAATCTCAACTGGAACCTCCTCGTAGGTGAGGCTATCCTTCATAGCCACACTCTCTAGAGGTACAATCGATGCCGGATCACCCACATACTTCTTCAATAGGGAAATGTGGAAGACTGGATGAACTGCTGCTAGTTCTGCTGGCAACTCTAACTCATAAGCCACATTACAAACCCTTTTAGGATTTTGTAAGGACCTACATACCTGGGACTGAGCTTCCCTTTCCTTCAAAATCTCATCATTCTCTTTATGGGTGACACTTTCAGGAAAACCCAATCATCGATTTTAAACTCTAAGTCTCTCCTCCTAACATCTGCATAGGACTTCTGACGACTCTGAGCTGTCTTTGGTCTATCTCTGATGATCTAAACTTTTTCCATAGCCTCATGAACCAAATTTGGCCCAATCAAGGCTGCTTCACCTACTTCAAACCAACCTACCAGTGATCTGCATCTATGAAAATAAAGTGCCTCATAAGGAACCATCTAAATACTAGAGTGAAAACTGTTATTATAGGAAAACTCTATGAGAGGCAGGTGATCATCCCAACTACCCTTGAAATTGATCACACAAGCTCTCAATATGTCCTCTAAGGTCTGAATGGTACGCTCTGTCTGACCATCCGTATGCAGGTGAAATGTTGTACTGAGATTCACCTGAGTACCAAGACCTCTCTGAAATGATCTCCAGAAATGAGAGGTAAACTTAGGACCTCTATCTGAGATGATAGACAAGGGAACCCCATGCAACCTGACTATCTCACTGATGTAGAATTTGGCATAGTCCTCCGCTGAATATGTAGTCTTGACTGCCAAGAAGTGAGCTGACTTAATAACTCTATCCACTATCACCCAAATTGAGTCGTGTTGTCGATGAGTAGGAGGTAAACCCGTAATGAAATACAAATTGATCACCTCCCACTTCCAAGTAGGAATTCTAATATCTTAAGTCACACCTCCTAGTTTATGATGTTCTACCTTCAACTACTGACAGTTGGGACACTTAGTCACAAAATATGTGATGTCCCTCTTCATGCCATTCCACCAATAGACTTCCCATAGATCACGGTACATCTTAGTAGCACCCGGATGAATAGAATATCTAGAATTATGGGCTTCTGTAAGGATCTACTGCCTCAACTCACCCATCCTAGGAACACATAAGCAACCCTAGTAACGAAGCACACCATCTCTCCCTTGGGAGAAAACCTCTACTCTCTGCTGATGAACTGCACCCTTCAACTGAAGTAATATAGGGTCACTATCCTTCTTCTCCTTAACCTCCACTACAAAAGAAGATTCTGATCCATTTTGTACTATTACACCACCATCTGACTTGTTTATAAGATAAACTCCTAAGTGAGCCAGCCGATGAACATCTCTGGCTAATTATTTCTTCTCTTTCTCAATATGCGATACACTACCCATACACAGTCTGCTGAGAGCATCAGCCACTACATTGGCCTTACCCGGATGGTAGAGCACATTCATGTCATAGTCCTTGAGGAACTCAAGCCATTTTCTCTGATGAAGATTCAACTCTTTTAGGGTGAACACATACTGGAGGCTCTTATGGTCTGTGAACACATCAGCATGAACACCATAAAAGTAGTGTCTCCAAATATTTAGGGAAAACACAACAGCTTCCAGCTCTAGGTCATGAGTCAGGTAGTTCTTCTCATAGACCTTAAGCTGTCTGGAAGTATAAGCTATGACCTTACCCTTCTGCACCAAAACAAAACCTAGGATGACCCTGGATGCATCATAATAAACCACATAACCATCCCAACCCTTTGGTAGAGTCAAAACAGGAGTTGTAGTCAACCTGGTCTTCAGTTCTAAGAAACTTTTCTCACACTCATCTGACCACTGGAACATGACCTTTTTCTGAGTCAACTTGGTCAATGGGGCAGCTATGGACAAAAATCCTTCTACGAACCTCCTGTAATAACCGGCCAATTCCAAGAAACTCCTGATGTCTGTCAGAGAGGTGGATCTGGGCCAGTCCTTTACTGCCTCAATCTTCTGAGAATCAACCCGGATACCTTCACTAGACACCACGGGACTAAGAAAAGCAACCAGAACTCAGACTTACTGAACTTGGTGAATAACTAGCGGTCCTTGAGAGTTTGCAGAATGACCCTCAGATGAGTCACATGCTCCTCTTCATTCCGAGAATAAATGAGGATATCATCAATAAAGACGATAATGAACATGTCCAAATACTGCTTAAACACCATGTTCATTAAATCCATGAAAGTTGAAGGAGCATTGGTTAGTCCAAAAGACATAACTACAAATTCATAGTGACCATACCGAGTCCTGAAGTTTGTGTTTGGGATGTCACTACCTTTGACTCTGAGCTGATAATAGTCGGATCTGAGGTCTATCTTAGAAAAGAAACTAGCGCCCTAAAGCTGGTCGAACAAGTCATCAATCCTGGGGATGGGATATTTATTCTTCATTGTGACTTTGTTAAACTGACGGTAGTCAATGCACATCCTGAGAGAACCGTCTTTCTTACGCATGAACAATTCTGAAGCACCCTATGGGGAGATGCTAGGTCTGATGAAGCCCTTATCTAGTAGGTACTTTAGCTATTCTTTCAATTCGTTAACCACAGCTGGAGCCATTCTGTAAGGAGGAATCAAAATAGGCTGGGTATCTGGAAGGAGATCTATTCTGAAGTTGATTTCCCTTTCAGGAGAAACTCCAGGAAAATCTTTTGGGAATTCACTTACTACTGAAACTAACTCAAGAGTTGGGGTTTCAGATTTTGAATCCTTAACGCGAACAAGATGATAGATATACCCTTTGGAAATCATTTTTTTGGTCTTAAGGTAGGAGATAAAATGACCTACAGGCACTGAGTTACTACCCTTCTATTCTAAGACTGGCTCGTTAGGAAACTAAAACCAAACGATCCTAGTTCTATAATCGACTGAGGCATAACAGGAATGTAACCAATCCATGCCTAGAATGATATCAAAATCTACCATTTCTAAATCTACAAGATCTGCTGAGGTAATTTTCTGGGAAACTGTGAAAGGGCTATTTTTGTATACCCGTCTAGCTATAATTGGGTCACCAACTGGAGTAGAGACTGAGAAGGGTTCTAGGAGAGTTTCTGAACTGACATCAAAATTTATTGCTATATAAGGAGTTATAAAGGAAAGCATAGCCCATGGATCTAACAATGCATAGACATCAATATTAAAGACTCACAACGTACCCATAACCACATCATGAGAATCCTCCTGGTCCTGCCAAGCCTTAAGAGCATATAACCTATTATGGCGCTGACCACCACCTGTACCAGATGAGGCACCCTGTTGAGTGGGGCGGCCTGCTGGAAATGCTGTAGAGCAAGCCTGGTTCTGCGAACAAGTATCCCTGCCCTTCTGAGAATTTTCAAGGCACTCTCTCATCCTGTGGCCTGGCTTACCACACCCAAGGCAATTCACACTACCTGCCATGCACTCACCTTTGTGGTTTCTACCACACTTCTTACACACTGGGTTAGTGAGCCCGCAAGTAACTGTACCTTGGGACTTAGAGCCAGACGATCTATCCTGTTGATCCTTCTTGAACTAAGGCACTGAGGCGCTAGCATAAGATGGAGCAGGAGATGAACTCTTCTTACAAAACTGAGAGTGGTTGCCACCCTCTAACCTCTGTTGAGAGTAGCTAAAGTCATATGTCCTAGCCCTTTTAGTATCTCATCCCCTTCCCTTGATTTTCTCCTCCTCGATCTGCTGGGCGTAGGTAACCAACCTTTAGAAGTCCATCTCCTTAATCAGCATAACAGTCTTACACTCTTTGACTAGATCATCTGATACACCAGATACAAACTTTCTCATATGAGCTCTGGAGATAGCTACTATCATTGGAGCATACTTGGATAGCTGAGTGAACTTAAGAGCATAATCCTTCACGCTCATGTCATTCTGCTTTAGATTGATGAATTCCTAGACCTTGGCTTCCCTGATCTCTAGTGGGAAGAACCGGTCTAGAAAAGATATCTTGAAAATATTCTAAGTCACTGGACCTGCATTGGCACAACTAGATTCCTTCCATTGTTGGTACCAAGTGTAGGCCACTCCCTTAAATTTATAGGCGGTCAAGTCTTCCCCCTCGACTAAAGTGACACCCATAATGTCTTTCACCTTCTGCATATCATCTAAAAACTCTTGGGGATCCTCTTTTGACTTGGACCCATAAAACTCTGGAGGGTTCTTCCTTGTGAAATCCTGAATCCTGGCTGCAGCATTGTTGATCTGAGGCAGAGCTGGTGCTGCAGTTTCCTGGTTGACCTGGGCGGTCATGTCCTGAGCAAGCACTTTCAAGGCTGCCCTGAATTTGGCGTGCGTGACTTGCTCATTCAAGGGGTCTGCTGGAGCTAGTGTTATTGTTCAGAATGGTTCTAAATCATCTTCGGTAGCTGAGGTGAAGGCAAAGCAAGACAGTGATCCTATTTTGCTTCAGCTAAAGGGTGCAGTCCATCAGCAAAGGGTTGACATTTTCTCCCAAGGGGGAGATGGTGTGCTCAGTTATCAAGGTCGACTGTGTGTGCCAGATGTAGATGGGTTGAGATAACATATTTTGATTGAGGCTCATAGTTCCAGATATTATATTCACCTTGGTGCCACAAAGATGTATCGTGATCTATGGGAAATCTATTGGTGGAATGGTATGAAGAGGGACATAGCCAGTTTTGTGGCTAAGTGTCCCAACTGTCAACAAGTGAAGGTAGAGCATCAGCGATCGACTGGCATGACTCAGGATATTGACCTTCCTACTTGAAAGTGCAAAGAAATTAATATGGACTTCATTACTGGCTTTTCTAGTACTCGAAGGCAACACGATTCTATTTGGGTGATTGTAGATAGGATGACCAAATCAGCCTACTTCTTGGCTGTCAAGACTACTGATTCAGTTGAGGGTTATGCCAGACTCTACATTTGTGAGATAGTTCGATTGAATGGTGTTCCATTGTCCATCATTTTGGATATAGGTACTCAGTTTACCTCTCAGTTTTGGAGATCATTTCAGAGAGGTCTTGGTACTCAGGTGAAGCTTAGCACAGCTTTTCACCTATAGACGGATGGCCAGGAAGAGCGTACTATTCAGATTTTAGAGGATATATTGAGAGCTTATGTGATTGATTTCAAAGTTAATTGGGATGATCACTTACCTCTTATCGAGTTTGCCTACAACATCAGCTTTCATTCTAGCATCTAGATGGCTCCTTATGAGGCTCTTTACAGTCGAAGGTGTAGGTCTCCTATTAGTTGGTTTAAGGTAGGTGAGGCAGCTTTGATTGGTCTAGATTCTGTTCATGAGACTATGGAGAAGGTTCAACTTATTAGCGAGAGGTTGAAGACCACTCAGAGTCGACAAAAATCATATGCGGATGTGAAGAGAAGGGAATTGGAATTTGAAGTTAATATTTGGGTTTTTCTGAAGGTGTCACCCATGAAGGGTGTGATGAGATTTGGCAAGAAAGGGAAGCTTAGTCCCCATTTTGTAGGTCCCTATCGAATGTTAAGGAGAGTTGGTACCATTGCTTATGATTGGATTTGCCAACAGAATTAGAAGCGGTTCATCCGATTTTCTATATTTCCTTGTTGAAGAAGTGTGTTGGGGAACCGACCTTGATTTTTCCTTTGGAGGATGTGGGTGTGAAGGATAGTCTCACTTATGAGGAGTTTCTTATAAAGATCCTTGATTGTCAGATTCGAAGGCTGAGAAATAAAGAAGTCAGTAAAAATTCTTTGGAGAAATCAGCTTGTTGAGGGAGCTACTTGGGAAGCAGAATCAGCCATGAAAGCCAAGTACCCTCATCTCTTTCCTTCCGATCCAGTTTTTGCTTTAGTTAGTAGTTTCCTCATTAGTATATCTATCATATTCTATTCCATCAAGCTCCCATCATGATCTTAGTATGCATGAAAGTTTTTCGAAGTTGATTCAATCATGTTTTAAGTTGCAAGCTCAGTTTTCATGTTTGTTCTTCAGATTTTATGTGTTGTTGATTGGTTGGGTTATTTTCTGTTAAGTTTTCCCTTGTTTAGTCTTCATTCGAGGATGAATGATCCCAAGGGGGAGATATGGTAACACCTCGAAATTCAATTCAGCTTTTAAATTTGAAGTTTCTGAAAAATTGTAAAATTCTAGGGATCACGGATCAGATCACAGACCCTAGTCCTGGACCACGATCCATAGTCGGACCCATGGTCTGCTTGTCGATAGTGTTCTTCCCTCAGTCTATACGGTAGTTGATTGTTCGTGTGTTGGAACCATGGCCCATCCTATGGACTCGTACTTCATAGTTCCATAGGAACCCCATAAAGGTTCTTGGATATGACAAGTTGGTTGACTACCCATCATCTTAAACCATGGGTCATCCTTCCATCTGTAGTTACTGAGAATCAGAGGATCCCAGTTCCCTAAGTCAAACCATGAGTCAACAGGATAGTCTGTCTCTCTTAATCATGGACCATAGTGTGACTCATGGATGGAATTTCTAGTAGACCCCCAAAAGTGGCTTATGGAATCACGGATCAGTTGACGGGTCATCATTTAGGACGATGGCCCGTAGACTGACTCGTGGTCTCTGAAGCCGAGTCTTTTATCAGATTTTTCTTAATTAAATCCTAGGGTTATTTTTATAATTACCCACTCTTTTAAATCCTAAGTGAGGTCATTTTGGCCATTTTTAGTAGGGTTTCTACCCCATTTAGCCTAAGACTCTCATTATCCCTCATTCATCTACCAAAAGAGGAAAGTAACTCTCTCAAGCTCCAAGTTCAAGCCTCCTTTTCTTTTTGATTTAAGTTGGGTTAGCTTCAATCAAGGTATGTGGGTATTCAATAAGGTAATCCATCCACCCTTATACCCAAAACTCCAATCTTCTAAATTGAATTTATGGATTTCTAAATTAGGGTTCTTACCTAAATTGGAGAAAAGTGATGGGCCTTGTTTTAAAGTATTAATTCATGACTTCTTATTCATTATCCATATTTTAGTTGATGTTCCTTAAGTGTTTACAAAAGACCATATGTTGATGATGAATTCAAGCATGATTTCATTAAATTTCATGTCTTCAAGTAAAATTGGTATGTTTAGATAGCATGACCTCTATCTTCATGAAATTGCATGCCTAATTCTTCATGTTATGATTTTAGAAAGGAAAGTATATTTTGAATTATGGTTTTGCAAAGCTTTAAGACTCATGATTTGTGAATTGCATGACATCATATATGTCCATATGCTTTTCCAATAGTTTTAGATATTAGATATGTCCCCATGTTTTATGAAAGGTTTGGCATCTAGATATGTCTACCTAAGTTACGAATAGTTTTAACATCAGATATGTCACAAGTATTATGAGCTATATATATGTGTTGGGAGTAGTATTTAGCACCGAGCGATGAGGGTTCGATTACCCAATTCCAAAAACTACATTGCCAGCGTAGGTTATGTATCACCCGATGGGCTTATGAAAGTGGTTCCACTCGTTACTATCATGGTGCCCTTGCCTTAGCGGGGCATAGGGCAGCTTTGCCAACTAGGGTGATATAGTTGGATTATGGTGTTCCTTACCTTGGCAGCATTCGGAACAGCTTTGCTAACTAGGGTTATATAGTTAGATTCCATGTAGCTCACATGATCTATTGTCGGTTATAAGAAACTCCTGTATGAAAGCTTTTTGGTTTAAGTTATTTGACACTCTATTTTAGAAGTTTATCTTCTATTTCATGTCTCATATTTAGCTACGATTTTTATTCATGAATTCTCTTATTATGCATGTTGTCAGTCTTTTAAGCATGATTCAAGAACGTTGATATTTATTGTTGCATAGAATCATATATTCAGTACATCCTATAGTACTGACGCATTTTGTGCTGCATTTTTTGATGATGCAGATTCAGGCATCTGCCCTCAGACCCGTGGCTAGACTACGCCAGATATTCAGCTGATTATTAGTGAGCCCTCATCATCCAAGGACTAGAGTTAGAGTTTCTATCTTTATGCTTTCATTTCAGATTTTGAGTTAGCTGGGGTCTTGTCCCAACAACTCTTTATGACAGTTAGAGGCTTTTCAGACATAGAAAGTATTCAAGTCTCCTTTTGGATTTGTATTCCTATTTGACTTGGTTATCTATGGATTTGATTTTGGATCTTCTTATTATGCTTCCGCTTATCTATTGATTTATCTGAGTTATGCTATGACCAACGACTAGCTTGGGGCACTTGTGGTCCCAGGTCTCGTGTTATGTCTAAGGGGTAGCCTTGGGGTGTGACACATTCAGTCCCACGATTAGTTTGACTCAGCGCCACCCTAGTGATAGCTAGTGGTGAGTCCTCATAATTCGAGAATGTATTTTATGCTACTTTTTCCTTAGTCATTTAGTTTTTAGTATTTTGGAGTTAGCTGGGTTTGTCCCAGTAACTCATCAGTAGTAGAGGCTTTCAGACATTGTCCGCTTTCTTTTTGTCTGACCTATTTCATACGTTCATTTTAGTATTTGAATTGGTTTTGTAGTATCTCCCCTTGTGGCCCTGTGTGGACTTGTATTTGCCTTTGGACCATAGATGGTGGGATAAGTATGATTATAAACTGGTTATCTATGTTGTAGAGCAGATTAAGTATGTGCAGGGCCGGTCGGTTGATTGTGAGTCATTGGGCTATTGTTTGTTTGCGATCATATCATCATTATCATGCAAAGGGTTTTCTGCATTGGCTGTTATTACTACTATGGTTGCGAGACAATTTATCACCAATTTCCTAACTTTGCATAGCCCTGATGGCCTATTTTCTAAAGAAATGACTATAAATGGATTTAAACTGGTTTTATGGATCTTCTTGGAGTAAAAGAGATTTTTGAGATGATTTTCACACTGATTCTAGATTCAGCTAAGCCGGAGTACTAAATATGATTTACCACTAATTTTGATATGATACTCAGCTCGACTGGTCCAGAGCGCTAGATGTGACTTTTTCTACTAATTTTTGAACCGGATAGATATTGGGCACAATTATTGAGATATCAAGAGTTGTATGTGGTTGCAGTGACCTCCATGGATATTGTCGATCTGGACTAGGGGCTATGGGCCGAGAGTTCCAGAGGAGGGGTATATAGAGGAGTAGAGGTATTTGGGGAAAGCCTTCCATAGGTCCTACCTACTGGGCCTACGGGCATCAGAGGAGGTGCATACAGTACTACCTGACATTTCATGGCATATCATTCATTATTTGTGGTTCCAGCCTTGTTTGCTATTTGTTGAGTATACGCTCCGGTGGTATAGGATGCTGGAGGGTTTATTTTCACTTGTATGTGTTCCTCTGGTGTATGGGCGCCCGTTGGGACTGTAGGTAGATTAGTTTTCTCAATCCTATTATAGTATTTTTTTTCATATTATAGCTTCTTGTGAGTTATTCTCTGATCATCCTTACCTTGTGATATTTTCTGCTAGCATGACTATGTTTAGCTATTTTTCCTTCTTTCCCTTTATTTGAGGTTACCAGTATACCGCCATTTTCTTAAACTCTATATATATATATATATATATATATATGTTATTGCAAGGATCCAGATGCATTTTCTATTCTTTTACTTGTGTTCTGTGATATATTTTCTGTGGCTAGCGTATTACTCTTGCATTCTCCTTGTCTTCTATCTGTCGCTAGCTTCCGTGTATTTTCCTCTATTTGCTTCTGTGACTACTTCCATCATTATCTGTTATTTACTATTTTTATATTTTATATGTGCTCAGTCAGCCTATGATGCCTACTTGGTACCAGTTGCTTTGCAATTGGTGTTCATACTACACTTCTGCATCTTCCTGGTGCAGATCCTAGTGTGAGCTATCGATGTTGACCATGTGGATACTCGTGCAACTTTTGGATATCTGAGACTAGGGTGAGCTCCTGACGACTGGGGCTTGACCATATCTCCTCTTTTGGCACTGTTTACTCTTTTGTTTATTCAGAGACAGTTGTATATTCTATTTTGTACTCCCTCTTAGACTCTGTATTTTTAGTAGTGGCTTCTATATCATGATACCAGACCATGGGATAGTTTAGCTTCCATTTATATATATATATATATATATATATATATATATATATATATATATATATATTCCAGGTTGTTTCCTCCTTTTTATGTCATGTTTATCTTGCTTTCGCTTCGTATGCTTCTTCTGCGTGCTTGCTTAGAGAGTAGCCCATTACTAACCATTTTCGAGCTACGGGGATTGGACCGCCTACAAGTGGGTTGTAGGTGCAATCATGACCTAAGAAATCGGGTCGTGACATGATAGGACCATAAAAAAAGGGCATCAGGCTCTAAGTCACTGGGCAGTGTTTCAGGCAACCGAACTTTCCCAGCATGCTGATAAATGCTCAAATCGTACTCCCCAAATACGGAGGCACGACGATCCTCAAGAAAAATACATTTATAAGTACCCAAAAGGTGTCGGGGTCGTACCCACAGAGACTTGATGCTAGCTATATGAAGATTGTATCGAAACGAGTTCACAAGGAGAGTAATTGTTTAAAAACACGAAAGTAAAAGGTTGGGGGAATTGGGATTCTATCACTACAATCACAATTCGAATTTAAAGCAAGTAAGTAAAACGGGTGTACCAAATTGAGTAGGAGACTAGGGATGTGTATCTAATGGGGCTTTAATGTGGGATAGGGTGTTTATCAATTCACATTTATCCTCGATTATTGACACAAGTAGCATTAGTCATGGGTATAGTTGTTTATCTCTCGATTAACAACCATATATTCGATAATCCCAGTTAGAGCATCATCAGTTAAATCAACAAGCAACCAATATCTAGCTTGGGGAGGTCACACTATCTCTAGCTTAGACCCTTAAGTGGGTGATCCATCGATATGAGCTATTTCTAGCCTTTAATCTGAATGGAGTCCCAAGTTCCCACTAGTAATCTCACATCTAAAACCATGAAATTCTCTTTCAAGCAACAACATATTTAAGTAATGAAAATTAATGTTTGCAACCACCAATTTTAGGATTAAAACTTGGTGAGACTACTAGACCCATATCAAATAAGCAATTATAAGCAAGAATAAACAACACCCACAACTATTTGTCAAGCACCCATTATCAAGACATCACTAGACAAATGAAATTAGTCACTCATAACAAAGGAGAGAGATATACCAAATGGGTAAGTCACAATCCTCTTCATTCAAGCTTAATCTCAAGTTCTAAGCTCAATTTTAGTACACAAATGGTTAACCAAGACTTTGAAGAGAGAATAGATTGAAACCCTCTTCTTCTTGGAGAGGAAAACTTGTTCTCAAAGTAAAAAGGTCTTCAAGATGTTTAGGACTTAAGAATGTTATTTACTATTGTGCCTAAATTGGTCTTTTATACTTTCCCAAAATGTCACTAAAATTCAGGATAAAATTGCCCTTTGGTGGTGTGCAATGCGACGTGCAGTTTGCACATCGTGATGTGCGTGTCGCACACCATCTTCAGTTGAACCAGTGACTCAGTCGACTTGGGAGGCATCATGCAAATTGGGTAAAGTTCGTACCATGGGGTGTGCACGTCGTATGACGACCGCACCCCATGATAGATCCTTTAGGCATTCATAAGCTTTATTTGGTGGGAGGTACGGAACACACCACGGCTTGTGCGTGTTGCATCAGCGCCGCATCTCAGAGCAGATTCTTTGTCTTTTTTCAATTATTCACACTTCACTCCTTTAAGCTCTTTTTGGGTCCATTTCCTTCTTTTCTATCTTTGATCACAAGAACCTGCATAGATATCAATAAAGGCCATAAGAACCTCTAAATCTATTCAAAACAGAGCAATAATTCATGGATAAAGGTTCAATAAGTTGGTATATTACCGACTTATCAAACCCCCAAACTTGAACTATTGATTGTCCTCAAGCAAGATACTCACAAGGCAAGGAATGAATTATTCTGTAGATTCAATCAAGGCATAAAGGACTGATCTATACTAAAAATTAAGAAAAAGAATAAACAAAAGACTCAAACAAAAGACTCAACTACGATGCTTATATCAATTTGAACCACCAAAAACTCAAGGCATTTGGCCATTTCAAAACCTTTTCCAAAAGGACTTCATTTCTCTTTCAAAATCAAGGGAATTTTGTCATTCAAACAAGACATTTAAGATTCTCAAGTCATTGGCATGGACCGTCAAGGTTAGCCTCAAGATTAGCCACACAACTTGTCTCATTCATTCCCCTCAATTGAGATAGAGACATCATGTTTCAATCCGATTGCTTGATGCCACTCACCACAAGAGAGAATCCCACTCACAATCTATCAATTCTTAAAACAACGGGATTATAGGAGAACCAAGAAGACTCTCACTCTCTCAAGGAAGTTCAAGTGCGCACACGTCAAACCATAGGCTTGCCCTTCACGTAAATCGCCACTAATGTAGGGTAGCCAAGCTCAGAATCACCAAGGACATGCGGGTTACAATATTGGCTAGGGATAAGGTGAGGATTTCATTTTGTTCAAGTGACTACACCTCCCTAATGCTCTTTGTTCTCATTTCGAACACCGCTCACATTTCAAATTTCAACTTCACCTTATTTCTCCCTCACACAACCCAAGCTTCTCCATTTCAATCATGGTCATTTGACTCCTTGTATCGCCTTCGTTTGGTAGAACCTACTTTTGCTTTGCATTTTTGCTCATTGGATTGAATTTTGGAGCAATTTTTATTCAAACCTAAGATGCTACCTTGCATTTGAAGTGCATTCCTTTTCTTCTCTTCATTTGATCACATACAGCCCCAAACTTAGGCGTTTGCCTATGTTGTCTTTTCATTTACCCCCAAAACTTAGGCTTTAACCTACATTTCACTTCAAATAATTAGGGAGGACAAAAGAATTGTTACAAGCTCAAAGGGGTTCACCAGGATTGATGTCATAGGAAGTTATTTGGGTGAAGTGGCTATCAAAAAGGGCCTAAAGTCATCTTCCAATCTCGGTCACACCTAGAATTTTGCCTTGAATCACATTCGGGGTAAGTTCTAGATGACACGCATGCATGAGAATCAAGATAAATGCTCACCACACAAGGCATCATGCCATAAGACTTCTTTCATTAGTCTCAAAATCAATTGGGACAAATGATTTTTGACAAGGTATTTTGAGTTCGTTACACACTCGTTTATGAGTCAATCAAGCCAAAGTGAGAGTGTGCAAGTCATGACAAGAGAATGTTTTTTTCTCAAAAATTCATTTCCCTTCTTCCTTTTATTTTCAAAAACAATTTGCCAAGAGAAAATTTTTGGTGGGCCTATTTCGAGATAAGCAACTACGAACTAAATTTAAAACTAGAACTAGGCATTTTCCCTTAAGAAAGTTGTTCCTCAATCTATCATAGGGAAACACCAACCCGGTTCGACACAACAACAAAAGAAAAAGAAAGATAATGAAAGCTTTTGCTCCTTGGGAAAGAACTGTGGTATTAAGAAAACCCTCAGATTTTATTGCAAAACTACTATTAATAAGGCGATATCTAGATTGCGCGCTCGTGATTCATTAAGAACAAGTCTCGGCGTCGGCCTTTAGTGCATAGGCAAAGCGCGATTAGTAAGACAA
The DNA here is from genome assembly GCA_003996215.1 of Jaltomata sinuosa. Taxonomy (NCBI): domain Eukaryota; kingdom Viridiplantae; phylum Streptophyta; class Magnoliopsida; order Solanales; family Solanaceae; genus Jaltomata; species Jaltomata sinuosa. Next base: position 129,665 of record QJPP01002202.1, on the reverse strand, counting down.
TGGGGAATGTAAGACCAACCTGACAACACAATTTCAACAACAAAATCTAGCCCGGTGAGGGCGTAATAAGCTCAAAGCAAAAGCATAAGCAAAAGGCCCGACAAGGGAAATTCACAACACATTTCACCAACAATGTAATTAGTTATAGGCTCCCTCAATCTCAAAGCTTGCATGGTCCGCAATGCATAAAAATTTAAAACAAGCAAGAATGAGTGCAAAAGCTCTCTGATTATGCTAAGGATGGTGACGATGCCTCCTTGAATAGAATTTCTAAGTTGGCCTCTGTGGCTGTTGTGGTGATGATTTTGATGGTGGGATTTAGGCATGTGCAGGGTCAATTTGAAAACCTGCCAATGATGGTATTGTAGGATCCGATCCCATGGCAGCTTAAAAGGGCTGAATGGGTCATCCACATACCATCTGTTCTCTGCAGTCATCAACTCATGATAGAAGGTCCCCCTACCCCAGCTAGGCCTAAGTGGAGTTCTCCATTTGGGAACAAGTGAGTTGGGTGAATCTGGGTATTGCTGGACTAATGGTGGATCAAGCACTACTTTGATTTCAGATGTAGTTTCAATGTTAGATTGGGCCCACCCCATGCACTAATCATCAGGAGGGCTAGCAGCCCTTGGGGGTGGTGAGCAGTTTGGGGCCAGTAGATTAAGATCCAATTTGGCTCAACATGTGGGACCACTTTCTTGAGTTTCTCAACCTCCACTTCCATGGTTTCCACTCTAGCACAAAGATTTCTCACTCTTGACACTATCAATTTTAAGGCCGACTTGATGGCAGATTGAATTAAGGTCGAAATATCTTTGTCCAACTTTTGTAGGAGCTCCTCATTCTTGTTAGTAAGTTGAGCAAGTTTTAGCAAGTTACCTAAGGAGGAGGTGGTCTGAGATGCCACATGTATTGTGCTTGATGCTCGTTGAGACGAGGGTGAATTTCCTACTTGATCATAAATAATGTGCTCAACTTGGGCCCTGCTAATGGTTACATGAGGTGTTTAGCAAGAATCTTTTTCTTGACATGTGGGGCATCCTTATCTCTTTTTGTGTCTAGACAAACCATGCCCATAGCTTGGGTGACCTTTTCTAATGAATGACACAAAGAACATTCAACTTGGATGCACAACAAACTGATGAGGACTGGAAAGGCCATGGAGGTGGAGTCGTGATTAGATTTTTTCTTGAGATGTTCGTCTATGATTTCTCCGTCATTCAAGGAAAGGCTATCCATGATGTAGGCAATGAGAATGGCCATATCTATAGTCACTTTAGTGGTGTGACTAGTTGGTATAAGTCTTGTACTCACAAAATCTAGCCACATGCGAGCTTCAAACTTAAGATCTGAGCGATAGATTTTCCCCTTTGAGATGGCCCAAAAGAGGTTCCCTTCGGCAATGACACTAGTAACCCACTCGTATTGATCTTTATTTTCAGCCACACGTTCAAAGTATATGGACTCTGGAATTGGTTCATTATTCCAAATGGCAAAGTGGATAGCTACAGGGGTTATGTCCACCTCCTTACCTCAGACCAACACTGACTTGAGGCATGGTAACTTGCTTAGCGGACCCTTGTGTTTCAACATGTCAAGTCGGGCCCAGTACAAAGCATAGAATTCTCGTACCAATTCAGGAAAATAGGGTCGCAGAGTCTTGGAAAAATGTTCCCAAGCTCTTATGCGGAACTGTTTTGGCATGTTTGAGAACTCTTCTTGAAAATATTCCATATCGAACCCCTTCTCTTTGAAGAATGGTTGTTTTTCCTGAAATTTGAGATAGTAATCTTCCATCCCCTTGAGCCCAAATCAGAGTTGTGATTCGTTAGGCCATTCCTCTTGTATAGGAATGCCTGCACTAGGGGCGTGTTTTATGGCACGCCTCTTTTGATGAAGCATGTTGGAAGACATACTCCTGCACATGGGGGTTAGTAGCAGGCACTACGCATATATATATACAAGTTAAAAGAAGTTAACAAACTACAAAGGATGGGATGCAAGAGAATAGACGACAAAGTGGGTTATTGTTGGCTCATGCGGACCGCACCAGGTGAGACGTGCGATGCATGTGTCATCGCATGAACTAATAGAACCTTCAATGATTTTTCCATCAAGGTGCAAAGTTGGTGCAGTCCGCACCAAACCAAGTGCGCATCGCACCTCACTTCGCCACTTGAAATAGTGACTAGCCTTGTTTATCACATAGTGCGATGCCTTGTGCGACCCGCAGATTAAGATCTATGCATCACATGCGAAATGCACAAAGGAACAATTGAAATTTTTGGTTCCTTGTGTTCTTGTAGACTGCACATGTTATCCGTAAAGCCAGATGTACTTAGGCACATGGCACCACGCAACAAACCAACAATAGTTTAAGAAGGGGGCAAGGGATATCATGACCATAAACATCCGGGTACTCAGACATTTTCTGAATTCCCATTGACAACATCAAGCAAGAAAAGGACGTAACGAGTTCCCTTAAGATGGACATTACTCTGTCTATCATCGGGAACATCAAGCCCTTACTTGCAACAATGGGCACCAACAAACTTAGCAACAATTAACCCCTCCCCGCACAAGATTATACACCCAAGGATAATTTTCAACAACAAATCATGGGCATACAAAATAGCAAAATTCAGCCCTAACAATCAATTCTCAAAAAAACCTTATGACTAATGACGATTTTCCCTTAAGAACGACGTCACCCAATCTATCATCGGGCCAAGCCATTCGTCAATCACAAGTGGGTTACTCAGACTTCACCTGAAACTTCAGATTTCAAGGCTAAAATTCACTACAAATCAACATGCATTAACAAAATTCAAGATTTACCAAGTTGACAATAAGCAAACTCAATAATACAACTCTAAATTGGGGACCCAAAATGTTCGGATCTTCCCCAAAATCAACATGGTGATTCTATTAAGCATGCTTCACTATATGAGTTCCCAAACTTCATAAAAACAAGTATTTAACATCGAGAAACTTACCACAAGTGAAAATTAGGCAGAGAGAAGTGAAGATTGAAGCTTTTTGTAGTGCAACAATGATGACCCATTTGGCTTACCCAGAGAGACTAGCGGCGGCAACAGTGGCGGAGCGGTGGAGATGGTTGGGTGAGAGGAGGAGAAAATTTTGGGAAAGTTTGAGAATTTTTAGAGAGAAATTTAGAAGTTGGAGAGAAAATGTGGTGAAGGTGGTGAAGGAGGCAGTTTTAAGAAGAAAAAGAAGAATAAAAGTCGGACGGGTCTTCTCTGGATCGGGTCGGTCAATGGGTTAGGTCAATTAAAATTCAATTTTACATGTTGTGCACCGCGACATGCGATTCTCACCAGCCTTAGTGTGGACCGCATGGCATTTCGTACATCACCCTTTTTCTCCCCTTGGTTTTCGCAGGCTTCTGGTTTGCCATGCGATGGAGGTGCGATGCACACTTGGGCTCGTGCAGTCTGCACGGACCATCGCATGACACCTTCATTTTTCAATTTTCTCCCAGGCCTTCTGTTTAGGTGTGCGGTGAGTCATGTAGTTTGTACGGTCTGTGGCACAACCCTTTTTCGCCCTGTTTTCACTTGTCCATTTTTCCACTCCATGCATTCCCAAAAACCCACCAAAAACAACAAAAGATGAAGAAATTTAAAGTAAAAATACTTAGGTTGCCTCCCAAGAAGCGTTTGATTTTACATCGCAGCTCGACGATAGTACCTCCACCTCAGTCATTGTCGGATAGCATGCTAATTTAGTTGGCGTGGCCCCATCCTAAGAAGGAGAATTTCTCCATCAACAACTTAGAGAGTTCATCATATTGCTTAAGTATGAGCGTTTTGTCCACTTCACACTCCTCATGAGCATAATCAAGCTTACCCTCCAAGTCTATCACTGATATCACTCTTAATTCATCAAAAGGCCTTGTGGATTGGCATACATTGAAAGACACTACTTCCTCCCCCACTCAAAATTTGAGTTCTCCGAGTTCAAAATCAATAAGGGCCCTCTCTGTGGCCAATAGTGGTCACCCCAAAACAATGGGTACCTCAATAGCCACCTCACAATCAAGAATGACAAAATCCGCTGGGAGAATAAGCTTATCTACCTTGACCAATATGTCAAATAGGATCCCTATCGAATGCTTGATAGACCGATCAGCCATGAGCAATCTCATAGATGTAGGCTTTGGCGCGCCCAATCCTAACTTCTTGAAGATTACTAGGGGCATCAGGTTGATGCTTGCCCCCAAGTCGGATAAGGCTTTTCGAAAGACAAACATCCTGATAGTACAAGGTATTGTAAATGCACCTGAATCTTCTCTTTTTGTAGCCACGTTGCTAGTCATTACAGTGCTACAGCTATGTGAGATCTCAATGGTGCCCATATCAACAACATTCTTCTTTTTAAGCAATTCCTTCATAAATTTTGAGTACCCCAGCATTTGCATCAATGCTTCTACTAAAGTAATATTTATTGAGAGTTTTCTAAACATCTCAACAAACTTGCTAAACTTGTGCTCCTCTTTCTTCTTGTTAAGCCTTTGCGGATACAGGGGAGGTCCTTTGGGAAGTGTAGTCGACATACCTTGCACAGGAGGGGGACTCTCCTCAACATCGATGGTTACTCGGGGAGGGGGTTCAGCCTCCTCCTTAATCTCAACACTTATCGGGGCGTTAGGTGCACCAAGTGTCACCCCTACCTCCGGGTCTTCAATGACATTTTCACGTGCACTCTCTTTGTCTTTGCTACTTGGTTCCATGATAGGTTTAACAATAGGCTCATTGGATTTCACAACTGGCTTTACAATAGGTTCTCTTATTTCACCGATTGTTCATCCACTCCTAGTAACAATAGCCATAATGTGCCCGTCACTTTTATGATTGGTTGTGGCATTACTAAAAAGTGGCACCTTCCTTCCCGGGTTCATTCGAATAGAGAGATAATCCATTTGGGCCTCAAGCTATTTGATTGAGGTTGAATGAGAGCTTACGGTTTTATTAAGTTTTGAGACTTCACTTTTAAGCTCATTTACCCCTGCACTAGTTGTATCCACCTTTTTCAGCACTAATGATAACATGTCCTCTACCTTAGAATGCCTGAGGTTGCTTGTTGCCGGTTAGTAGAGGGAGTCTACTTTGCTTGGGGGCACATAAGAGCCTAGGTGATTGTATCGATCACTATATATGTCCCCAGCAATGGCACCATTTTTGATAAACGCTCAAATCGTACTCCCCAAAGATGGAGGCACAACGATCGTCAAGCAAAATACATTTATAAGTACCCAAAAGGTGTCGGGGTCGTACCCACAGAGACTTGATGCTAGCTATATGAAGATTGTATCGAAATGAGTTCACAAGGAGAGTAATTGTTTAAAAACACGAAAGTAAAAGGTTGGGGGAATTGGGATTCTATCACTACAATCACAATTCGAATTTAAAGCAAGTAAGTAAAACGGGTGTACCAAATTGAGTAGGAGACTAGGGATGTGTATCTAATGGGGCTTTAATGTGGGATAGGGTGTTTATCAATTCACATTTATCCTCGATTATTGACACAAGTAGCATTGGTCATGGGTATAGTTGTTTATCTCTCGATCAACAACCATATATTCGATAATCCCAGTTAGAGCATCATCAGTTAAAGCAACAAGCAACCAATATCTAGCTTGGGGAGGTCACACTATCTCTAGCTTAGACCCTTAAGTGGGTTATCCATCGATATGAGCTATTTCTAGCCTTTAATCTGAATGGAGTCCCAAGTTCCCACTAGTAATCTCACATCTAAAACCATAAAATTCACTTTCAATCAACAACATAGTCAAGTAATGAAAATTAATGTTTGTAACCACCAATTTTAGGATTAAAACTTGGTGAAACTACTAGACCCATATCAAATAAGCAATTATAAGAAAGAATAAACAACACCCACACTATTTGTCAAGCACCCATTATTAACACATCCCTAGACAAATGAAATTAGCCACTCATAACAAAGGAGAGAGATATACCAAATGGGTAAGTCACAATCCTTGTCATTCAAGCTTAATCTCAAGTTCTAAGCTCAATTTGAGTACACAAATGGTTAACCAAGATTTTGAAGAGAGAATAGATTGAAACCCTCTTCTTCTTGGAGAGGAAAACTTGTTCTCAAAGTAAAAAGCTCTTCAGAATGTTTAGGACTGAAGAATGTTATTTAAAATTATGCCTAAATTGGTCTTTTATACTTTCCCAAAACATCACTAAAATTCAAGACAATATTGCCCTTCAGGTAGTGTGCAACGCGATGTACGGTTTGCACATTGTGTTGTGTGCATCGCACACTATTCAGTTGAATCAGTGACTCAGCCGACTTGGGAGGCATCATGCAAAGTAGGTGTGGTTCACACCATGGGGTGTGTGCATTGCACAATGACAGAACTCCATGACATATCCTTCAGGCATTCCTAAGCTTCATGCGGTGGGAGGTGCAGAATGCACCATGGCTTGTGCGTGTCGCACAAGCACTGCATCTCAGGGCAGATTCTTCGTCTTTTTTCGATCACTTCACACTTCACTCCTTTAAGCTCTTTTTAGGTCCATTTCCTTGTTTTCTATCTTTGATCACAAGTACTTGAATAGATATCAATAAAGTCCATAAGAACCTCTAAATCTATTCAAAACATAGCAATAATTCATGGATAAAGGTTCAATAAGTTGGTAGATTACCGACTTATCACATGCCCTAAGTATGGTATGAATCATCCAGGTGAGTGTCTTGCTAGATGAGAGGGGTGTTTTGGGTGTGGTCAGCTAGATTTAAATATGATCGACTTTAATGTCATTCTTGCCATGGATTAGCTACACACCTGTTATGCCTCAGTCGACTGCAGAACTAGAGTCGTAAGATTCCAGTTTCCATATTAGCCTATCTTAGAATGGCAGGGTAGTCCTCCAATGTCAAAGGGTCATTTTACATCTTACCTCAAAGCCAGAAAGATGATCTCAAAAGAGTATGTCTACCACATAGTTTTGGGTGAAGGATTCAGAATCTGAAACCATATCTCTCCAGTCTTTTCTTGTAGTTAGTGAGTTCCCTGAATGTTTTCCTACGGATCTGCCTAGAGTCCCTCCTAAGTGGGAGATTGACTTTGGGATAGACCTTCTTCCAGTTATGTATCCCATCTCCATTCCTCCTTACAGGATGGCTCCAGCAAATCCTAAGGAGTGGAGAGATTAGCTAAGAGACCTTCTAGGTAAGGGTTTCATCAGACCCAGAATCTCTCCATAGGGTGCTCCAGTTCTCTTCATGCGTAAGAAAGATGGTTTGCTCAGAATGTGCATAGACTACCGTCAGCTGAACAAAGTCACAATCAAGAATAAGTATCCCATCCCCAAAATTGATGACATGTTCGACCAACTTTAGGGCACCAGTTGCTTCTCTAAGATTGAGCTTAGGTCCGGCTATTATCAGCTCAGTGTCAGAGAGTGTGACATTGCAAAGATAGCTTTTAGAACTTGGTATGGTCACTATGAATTTGTAGTTATGTCTTTTGGACTAACCAATGCTCCTGTAGCCTTTATGGATATGTTGAACAGGGTATTTAAGAAGTACTTGGATATGTTCGTCATTTTCTTCATTGATAACATCCAAGTGTATTCTCAGAATGAGGAGGAGCATGCAAACTATTTAAGAGTTGTGTTGCAAACTCTCAAGGATCGCTAGTTATTCACTAATTTCAGTAAATATGAGTTTTTGTTGTAGTCAGTTGCTTTTTCGGGCCATGTGGTGTCTATGGAGGGCATTCGAGTAGATTCACAGAAGATACAAGCAGTAAAGAACTGGCCTAGACCCACCTCTCCGATAGACATTAGGAGCTTTTTGGGATTGGTTGGTTACTACAGGAAGTTTGTTGAAAGGTTTTCATCCATAGCTTCCCCAATGATCCAGTTGACTTTGAAAAAGATTAATTTTCAGTAGTCAGATGAGTGTGAGAAAAACATCCAAGAGTTGAAAATTGGACTGACCGCAACTCTAGTTTTGACTCTACCAGAGGGTTCAGATGGTTTCTTGGTGTATTGTGATGCATCTAGAGTTGGCTTAGGTTGTGTTCTGATACAGCACGGTAAGGTCATTGCATATGCCTCTAGACACTTAAGGTTCATGAGAAGAACTACCTGACTCATGATCTTGAATTAGCAGCAGCGGTCTTTGCCCTAAATATTTAGAGACACTACTTGTAAGGTTTCCTTGTAGATGTGTTTACAGACCATAAGATCCTCCAATATGTGTTCACCCAGAAGGAGTTGAATCTTCGTCAAAGAAGGTGGCTCGAGTTTCTCAAGGATTATGATATGAATGTGCTCTACCATTCAGGTAAGGCCAATGTAGTGGTTGATGCACTTAGCATAATTTCTATGGGTAGGGAATTATCTAAGGATGTTCATATGCTCGCTTTCTTAGGGGTTTTCCTTACAGACACAGTAGGGGGTGGTATCATAGTTCAGAATGGTTCAAAATCTTCCTTAGTAGTTGAGGTGAAGGAGAAGCAAGACAGTGACCCTATTTTGCTCCAGTTAAAGAGTGTTTTCCATCAGCAGAGAGTAGAGGTTTTCTCCCGGGAGAGATGTTGTGCTTCGTTACCATGGTTGCCTATGTGTGCCTAATGTAGATGAGTTGAGGAAATAGATTCTGATAGAGGCTCACAGCTCCAAGTATTCTATTCATCCCGGCACTACCAAGATGTACTGTGACCTATGAGAAGTCTATTGGTGGAATGGCATGAAGAGGGACATTGCAGAATTTGTAGCGAAGTGTCCTAATTGTCAACAAGTAAAGGTAGAACATCAGAGATCGGGAGGTTTGATTCAGGATATCAAAATTCCTTCTTGGAAGTGGGAAGTGATCAATATGGACTTCATTATAAGATTACCGCGTACTCATCAACAGAATGACTCTATTTGGCTGATAGTAGATAGGATCACTAAGTCAACCCACTTTTTGGCTGTCAAGACTATAGATTCCGCAGAGGACTATGCCAGGATCTACATATGTGGGATAGTCAAGTTTAATAGGGTTCCCTAATCCATCATCTCAGATAGGGGTACTCAGTTCACATCTCAATTTTGGAGGTCATTCCAGAAGGGTCTTGGTACTCAGGTTAATCTTAGCACAGCTTTTCACACGCACATATATGGTCAGGCAGAGTGTACCATTCAGACCTTAGAGGATATATTGAGAGCTTGTGTGATCGACTGTAAAGTAATTAGGATGATCACTTACCTCTTATAGAGTTTTCCTATATTAACAGCTTTCATTCTAACATTCAGATGGCTTCGTATGAGGTACTTTATGGCGAAGGTGAAAATCACCTATAGATTGGTTTAAGGTAGGTGAAGCAGCATTGATAGGGCTAGATTCAGTCCATGAAACTATGGAAAACATTCAGCTTATTAGAGAGAGGTTAGCGGCTCAAAGTCGTAAGAAATCCTATGCAGATGTGAAGAAGAGAGCTAAAATTTGAGGTTGATGATTGGGTTTTTCTGAAGGTGTCACCCATGAAGGGTGTGATAAGGTTTGGTAAGAAGGGGAAGCTTAGTCCCCGATATGTAGGTCCTTATAGGATTTTGAGGAGAGTTGGCAGGGTGTCTTATGAGTTAGAGTTACCGCAGACTTAGCATCAGTGCACCCAATCTTCTATATATCCTTGTTGAAGAAATGCATTGGTGATCCCACTTTAGTTGTGCCTATATAAAGTGTGGGAATGAAAGACATTCTCTATAATGAAGAGGTTCCAGTTGAGATTCTTGATCATCATGTTCGTAGGTTGAGTAACAAGGAAGTCGCTTCAATGAAAGTCCTTTGAAGGAACCAGTCAGTTGAGGGAGCTACTTGGGAAGTAGAAGCAGCTATGATCACCAAGTATCCCCACCTTTTCCCTTTCAAATTTAGCTTCTGCTTAAGGTAGTAGTTCCTCTCCAGTTTTCTCAGAATCCCTCATGTGTATTTTCCTTCAGTTTCATACTCCCTTACCTTTCTTGCCTTATCTGCATGTTTTCCATGTCCTTAGAACTCAAATCAGCTTGTAATCAGCTTTTAGAACTCAATTGGTAGGGATTGCAACTCATTCCCTCCAAACTCAGCCTTTTTAGTCTTCATTCGAGGACGAATGATCCCAAGGGGGAAGTATTGTAACACCCCAGAAAACTCTAAGCTAAGAACGACACGGAAAATTCAAAGTGTTAAGCTGTCAAAGTGACAGAACGTTCTACGAGCTAGATCCACAAACCGTGGAACAATCCACAAGCCATGGACTGGGCCCATGGAAATCAGACAGAGACCAGAAAAATTAGGGTTAGGTCCATGAGATGGAACTACAGATCGAGGAATGGCCCAAGATCCATGGACTCCACCCGTGAAAATCAGAATGAGGCTAGACAATTTGCCTGAGAACCACGGACAGGTTCCACGGAACATGGAATAGTCCACAGGTCATGGATGGTTACCGTGGAAATCAGACCCGTGACCAACCTTTTTGGCCAAGAAACCATGAGTCATGGTTCAATCCACGAGTCATGGTTCAATCCACGAGTCGTGGTTGGTGGCCATGGAAGCCTGGGCTGAGTTTTTCCAACAGTTTTTAATTTAATTCCTCAGGGGTATTTTAGACCTTTCCTTCTTATTTTAACTTCGAAAATAAGTCATTTTAGGCTTATTTTAGTAAGTCTTAACCAAACTAGTTCAGTTTTCTTCATTCCCTCGCTCAAGTCTCAGAAAGAAAGAACGGGAGTGATTCTTCTCTCCATCAAGACCTAGGGCTTCTTCCTCCAAGCTTCAAACTTTTGACTTTCTTTAGGAATCTTCTTCCACCAGGTATTTGGGTATTCAGTAAGGGTTTTGTTCACCCTTATTCCCAAAACCTCTGGCTTTTGCATTGATTTCATGATTTTAGAAACTAGGGTTCTTACCCTCTTATGCAAATCTTTATAGAATTTAATTATCGTGCTTAGTATATGATTTTATCTTGTCTAAATGAATTATATCATGTTTTCAATGAATTTCATGAGTTTTTACCATGATTTGAGAAATCAAGAATTTAGCCCTAATATGTAGTATTTTCTCATGAATTGATTTATCTCATAATCTAATTCACAATACTAGTATTAAGATTTAAAACAAAGTTTAGTCAGCTTTCAGTTTTAGCTTTTAGAAAATAATTGATACGCCCAAATTACACCTCCTTATAGAAGCATAAAGCGGTCGATGTTCAAATATAGAACCCAACAAAGGTTGGGGTCAATCCCACAGGGAAAATGGAAGGACTAGGGTAAATTATGTGTACTCGCCCTCTTAGCCATTTATTTCCGTACAAGGGGGGTTTATAGTAACAAGTAGTAATCGTAATTCAAATTCGAACAAGTAACAAAGTAACAATTTTAAGTGATGTAATCAATGAGAGAAGCGACTAGGGTAGTGTTCCCCATGAGATCATAACTTAGTAAGCGTTGTACTAGCAATCTATTCTGGTGCTTAGCATGCAAGATCGGTACGTTAGGTTTACCTAAATCGTTGGTTCCCTAGATAGATGAATTTCACCACATCTTGGTCCGGCTATGGGTGTGTGCTTTACTAACCCTTACCTTTGACCCAGATTAGTTATTTCCAGATAAGGTCAAGCCACTAGATGAGGGTTGATAGCCTCAAATCTCCGTTGTAACAAACCCTTTTCCCATTCATTACCTCCTTGGTCCGGCAAGTAAGAATAAGGCAACTTCTAACATTTGCAATCATTAAAAAGCAATAAAAGCAAAGAGAAGAACAATACATGCATAAACACCATCATAGAATTGCTAAATACTTTCCCTACTTTGTTAATCTGTCATGGTTCCCACAACCCTAGTTGTGAATTTAGCTACTCATGTTCATAAGTAAACAATCAGAAGTTGTTGACGTATTCATGATCATATACTTACAAGAAAAAGTAAAAAAATCCAGAAACTTGAATAATTGAAGAAGAAATCAAGAATCAAGAACTATGAATGTATTTATCTCTCAAAACCAAGAACAAATCAATACTAAAAGTTTACGAAAGTGTTTCCTACAAAATATAAAGCATAAAACGTAAAATAAAACCTAGGAAAGGTATTTATAGACATAAGAAATCTTATCCTAGTTAAACAAGGAAAAGTGGAATTGGCAACTTCCACGAACACAGTCTATGATTCGTGGAATCTTCTACGTGTCGTCAAAGGTCCTCGTGAAACTCAGAGCTTTTGTCATGCTGCGAGTTCAGTTCCATGAGTTCCTTCCACGATTCTTGGATTTATTCATGGCTCGTGGATTGGCCTCATGGAACTCAGAGTGTTTTTCTTCTTGCAGCTTCTTTTCTATGAATGCCATCCACGACTCGTAGAATGAATCACGGCTCATGGAATGGCCTCGTGAATCTCAAACCTTTTTTATCCTTCTCTGATCAGGTTCTACGAACAGGAATTACGCCTCATAAAAAGGTCCACAGTTCATGGAAAGCTCTCATAGAACTCTGGCTTCAGGCACCATATGTAGTTTTCTTTCCACGGTTGACTTCCACGACTCATGAAAGCATTCACAACTCGTGGAGTTGAGTCATAGAAGTCAGTTTCAGCCAAATTTGTAGTCTTTTTCTGTACTTAGGTTTTGAACCATGTTTTCCTGCACAATACTCAAAAACATATTAAATCTACTAAAAATTGCTAAAGAACACACTCCAATTCCAAGTTTGAAGCATTGAAAGTCCGCAAAACCACAGCACATCAACACCCATAACTTAAACTCGTTGCTTGTCCTCAAGTAAGAAAACAAAACTATCCTTGAACAATGCTTGAGTAAAAGAAAACTAGGAACTATGGCAGTCATATGATTTAGCAATTCAGCTCACAACGACTATCCACCTCCTTTTCAAGACAAAACAAGTGCACAAGTTTCATTTATCAAGACAACATAAGAGGAACCATGGATGACATCACTATATCAATAGATGACATAGCATACACAGATAAAATTTACCCTAACAGTCAGCAATCAATGGTACTCTAGTGCCCTCACTATAATAAAGTCCCAATCACACCATATTGGATAGAGGTAGATTTTGATAATTGACAAAGCTGTGGAACATATGTAGGGAACATGTATTTGTTACTTTCTCCCATCAAGCAGAATCCAACTAGGATAAGGAGAAGGGAAGCGATGTGAAGAATGAAGCAAAGCGTGTGGAGAAAGCGTGTCAACAAGAAGAGTACAGCTGGAGACGAATTTCCTTTCACAAGGAGGAATCCTACAAGGAAGTAAATAATCAAGGGAGGATTGATATCATTGTCCTATAAGGAAGGGGATTCCTAGTATGGAAGGAAATCAGCCTAAATAAACACAGATTTCAGAGTATAAATACAAGAGAGGTTTCACAATAATCCTCATGCACTTACACAGAGACCTACAAGCAGAACACAATCAAATTGAGAGAGTTCATATTTGAGAGAGTTCTGAATGAAGATCCAAGTGCATCCAATACAAGAAACTAGATTGAAGAACGTGTTCCTTAAGTCTATGCTTTACCGTTCTTGAGTCAAGTTAATTATATTATTTTTCATTGAGTTGTAATCATTCATTCTTAGTACCAGTGAGTTATAAACTGGTGTAGGAGTTAGTCTTCAAGTTCGGATAACTCAAAGACTTGGGCATTTAAACCTGGGAAGGTTTGTCTGGTGTTAGGAATTAGAGTTTAGTTCCTAGGATTGCATTCCTTGTAATCTGAATTATTGAGGCTCATTGTTTTAGTGAAATTGGGTTAAATCCTACAGAGGTGTAGGTCATGGTTGTTTCCCTTTGTGAGCCAGGGGTTTTCCACGTAAAACATCGTGTGTTCTCTTTACTTGCTTTACATTGAAGTATTCGACAGAGGAACAGACTGCTTAAGATGTTCCTTAGGCAAATTAGGAGGTCAGTATTCTAAAAATTAGTATCAGAGCAGGTTATATTAATAAAAGTCTTATAACTCAAGATAAGATTACTATGAATTCTTCACCTCTTCTTGGACACGGTGAAGGACAACACATCAACAGACCACCTCTTTTTAATGGTTAATACTACTTGTGGTGGAAGGCAAGAATGGAAAACTTTCTTCAGGCAGAGGACTATGAGTTATGGACTAGAGTTCCTGATTGCCCTAAAATACCTATGATCAAGGATGACGAAGACAAGGACCTTCCCAAACCAAAAGCTCAATACACTGAGGCTGACTACAAGATGTTAGGGGAAAATTCCAAGGCCAAGTGCATCCTTATATATGGACTCGGACCAGACAAGTTTAATTGAATCTCCAGCTGCACCAAAGCTAAACAGATTTGGGATACACTTGTTAATGCTCATGAAGGGACTACTTAAGTAAGGAAATTCACAATTGCTAAACTCTCCACTGAGTATGAAACCTTTAAGATGAAGAATGGTGAAACTATCCAGGAGATGATAACTAGATTCACTATTATTGTGAATGAATTGGTGTCTTCGGGAAAAAATATACACCACTGAGGAACAGGTTGATAAGGTACTAAGGAACCTTCCCAAACCAGGGGAAATCAAGGTCACTGCAATCAGAGAAACAAAACATCTGACAAACATGTTGTTGGATGAACTGGTAGGTAATCTAAAAGACCTATGAAGGGAATATTGAGAGCACAAAAAGAGGTAAAGGAATCAAGGATAAAACTCTTGCTCTCAAGGCAACTGAAACTGATGAATCTGAGCTGGATGATGCAGACATTTCCCTGATAAGAAGGAACTTCAAAAAGTTCTTCAAAAAGATAGGAAATTTTGAGAAAAGGAAATCATCACCAAGCAGAGAAAAGAATGTAGAAAAGAGATAAAATGGTGTCTGCTTTAAGTGTCGATAAACTGACCATCAAATCAAAGACTGTCCTATGTGAGAAATAGAATGGAAAAATGAGAGAGCTGAAAGAGAAAGAAAAGTCCAAGCCAATAAAAAGAAAAAGATAGATGCTGGAAAGGCTATGTATGCTGCTGGGGACCAGGTTCAGACCACTCAGAAAATGATGATGCAGAAAATGTTGCCTTGATGGCCATGGAGGACATAGAATCAGACTCTAAATCAGACACTAAATAAAAGGAGGGAAGTCTTCTTGATCTCAAGGATAAGCTGAAAATCTTTTCCAAGAAAAAATTATCCTCCCTAATGATGACCTCCTTTATTGATAACTTTCAAGAATTGAGTGAAAACAGAGATCAGTTGCTAGCAACCTTGACCAGTTTAAAATTTGAGTACATTGATCTTGAACAGATCAACATTGATCTAAAAAGGGAAAATCAATCTCTCAAGAAACAGGTCCAGTATCTCAAAATTGGCATTCTTTCTCTTAAATCTGAAGTTTTGAAACTAACAGTTACTCAACTGGGGAAAGGGCACAAGAGTGATGACAAAATCAAGTGTGAATAGGATCTTAAAAGGTTCAAAGATGAATTATACTTAGAGAGAGAAAATTCTAGAAGAATAAATCTTGAATTAGCCAGAACCAAATATGAGCTTGAAAAAACAAATAAATGGACTCAATCTTCAATGATTCTTACTCAACTGAGTAATAAAAATTATAGAACTAAAACTGGAATAGGATTTGATAAAGATTTTTCTGAGGGAATCTCTGATCTTTGTAAACACTGTGGTAAGATCGGTCACCTAAGGAAATCTGTCCAACTGCTAAAGCTCAACAGGATAAAAAGTTCAAAGCTGCGTCTAAAGGTAAAAATAGGCATGTTAACAGTTATGTTCCTCACCCAAGGAATAGGTCTGCACACAGGAACTAGCCTGTCAAAAGTCTGCCCAAATGGATCAATAAAGATCTAATTCATCCTTTTGATCAAAAGAAAGGACCCAAGCTAGTCTGGGTTCCTAAAACTAACCTTTAATCTCTTTTTTAAGAAAGGATGAGAGGAAGCAAGCAACATTGGTACATGTACAGTGCTTGCTCAAGACACATGACAGGAGATAAGCAAAAATTCCTCTCACTAGCTGAAGGAAAAGGTGGAAATGTGGCCTTTGGAGGAGGAAAGAAAGGTAAGATCAAAGGAGTTGGAAAAATAGGTAAGTCTGAAGAGCACTCAATTGAAAAGGTATACCATGTTGAAGGACTGAACCACAATCTACTCAGCATATCACAATAATGTGATAAGGGAAATAAGGTAACCTTCTACTCTACAGGTGTGGAGGTGATAGACCTAAAGACAGGGAAAACTGTCTTGACTGGACAAAGATACAAGCATGTATACACTGTTGATATCTCAAAGGTCCCTTCTAAGGATCTTGTTTGTCTCAGTGTGATGGACAAAGACCCCCTGCTTTGGCACAAAAGACTAGGGCATGCTAGTCCTGTTCAAATGAACAAACTGATCTCCAAGAGACTTGGTAATAGATCTACCTAAAACTAAGTTTAAGGAAGATAAAGTATGTGCCGCATGTGCTCAAGGTAAGCAGGTAGAATCTTCTTTCAAATCCAAAGAGGTTATAAGTTTGACCAGATCCTTGGAACTGGTCCACATGGATCTTTGTGGCCCCATGAGAGTAAGAAGTAGAGGTGGAAAAAAGTATATGTTTGTGCTAGTTGATGACTATACAAGGTACTCTTGGACAGTTTTTCATGCTTCTAAAGAAGATGCATTTGAGGCATTCTGCACTTTAGTAAGAAAGCTTGAAATGAAACTTGACAAGCAACTAGCTACAATCAGATAAGACCATGGAACTGAGTTTGAAAATGCTAAATTTGTTGACTACTCACCACCCATAGTATTGATCACAACTTCTCTGCTCCTAGGACTCCTTAACAAAATAGGGTGGTTGAAAGAAAGAATAGAACTCTGCAGGAGATGGATAGAACTATGATGATTGCTAGTAATGTAGCTAGCTAATTTTGGGCTAAAGCTATCAAAACTGCTTGCTATATAATTAATAGATGCATATCTAGGCCTCTTCTGGATAAAACTCCCTATGAATTACTCAAAGGCAGAAAACCTAACATCTCTCATCTGAGATCTTTTGGATGCAAATGCTTCATCCACAATAATGGAAAGAATTTGTTAGGAAAATTTGATGTCAGAAGTGATGAGGGAATTTTTCTAGGTTATTCTTCATATAGCAAAGCTTATAGGGTGCTAAATAAAAGAACTATGTGTGTAGAGGAAAATCTGCATGTTGTATTTGATGAAAGCAATGTTATGGCTAACCAAAGTGTGCAGGAAATTGATGAACTGTCAAAGACATCTGAACCAGTTATGCAAGAATAGGTTAAAGGAACAGGTTCAACTGATGTTAAAACTGACAGAAACAACAAAGGTGATGAATGACCTTCGGCTGACCACAACAATGAAGCCATAAGTCAGCAGGATGAAGATGAGGATCAAGCTGAGGAGGCACAAGAGCTAGTACTCAAAGGGTATAAGTATCAAGGCTAACATCCAATAGACAATATCTTTATTGATTTGAGCACTGGCATAACAACCAGATCTGGACTGAAGAGTCTTTGTGCTTTCGAATCCTTTCTTTCCATGATAGAGCCCAAGAAAATCAATGAAGCCTTGCAAGATGCAGATTGGATCATTGCAATGGAAGAAGATCTAAATCAGTTCAAAAGGAAAAAAGTATGGCACTTGGAACCTAAACCAAAGAACAAAACCATCATAGGTACCAAGTGGGTGTTCAGAAACAAGTTGGATGAAAATGGAATAGTTACAAGGAACAAGGCCAGACTGGCGGTCCAGGGGTACAATCAGGAAGAGGGAATAGACTATGATGATACCTTTCACCAGTGGCTAGATTAGAGGCAATCAGACTCCCTATTGCCTTTGTATCCTACATGGAATTCACACTCTACCAGATGAATGTGAAAAGTGCCTTTCTTAATGGGCTACTGAAGGAAGAAGTGTTTGTCAGACAACCTCCAGGTTTTGAAAACTCTGACTATCCTAACCATGTTTACAAACTTGATAAAGCCCTTTATGGACTCAAACAGGCTCCTAGAGCATGGTATGAAATATTGTTAAAGTTTTTTCTAGGTCATGGCTACACAAGAGGTAAGATTGATAACACTCTATTCCCCAAGAACAAAGGAAGAAATATTTTGGTTGTTCAGGTATATATTGATGACATCATATTTGGAGGCACTAGCAAGGCCCTCACAAAGGAATTTGCTGCCCTAAGGAGCAAAGAATTTGAAAATGAGCATGATAGGAGAGCTCAATTTCTTCATAGGCCTCCATATAAAATAAACTCCTTCAAGAACAATGGTTCATTAGCATAAGTATGCCAAGGAGCTACTCAAAAGGTTCAAGATGGAAGATGCAAAGGAAATAGACACTCCAATAGCCACGGCAACAAAGTTAGATCTAGAATGAATAGGTCCAGCAGTGGAGCAGAAACTGTACAGAGGGATGATTGGATCTCTCCTATACCTCACAACTAGCATACGTGATAGTGTCTTCAGTGTGGGTCTTTGTGCAAGATTTTAGGCAAATCCCAAGGAACCCCACTTGAAAGCTGTCAAAAGGATCCTCAGATACTTGAAATGTACAACTTATTTGGGGTAGTGGTTGCCTAAAGGAAGTAAATTTGATCATGTAGGATATTCAAATGTAGATTATGCAGGTTATCTGGTGGACACGAAGAGCACCACAGGAATGGCACACTTCTTGGGATCATGTCTAATCTCTTGGGCAACAAAGAAGCAAAACTCTATAGCCTTGTTTACTGCTAAAGTTGAATATGTGGTTGTTGCCTTATGTTGTGCATAATTTCTCTGGATCAAGAAACAACTCAAGGACTTTGGGTTGAACATTGAGTGTGTGCCCATCTTTTGTGATAATACCAGTGCAATCAATATTGCCAAAAATTCAGTTCAGCATAAAAGGACTAAACACATTGACATTAGACACTACTTCCTGAGGGGTAATGTGGACAAGGGATTGATCTCCATGCACTTCTGTGCCACATATAAGTAGATTGTTGATATATTCACAAAGGCACTGGAAAGGGATCACTTTGAAAGGAACAGGTTGGAACTGGGAATAATTAAGATCACATGAGCATCCCCCAGTGATTGGCTAATGAACACCGTACATACTGTATCTTAATTTTAAAATTTTATTCTCAGTCTTGTACATTCAGTTGTATGTCCCTTTGCCACTTTTAAAAGTTCAAGTTGCTCAAGAACTATAACTTATTATTTGTCTCTGCAACAGGAAATCAGGATATCAAGTTGGGACATGAACTTAGCACAAAATTGAAAATCCAAGGTATGTGCACTATGTTTAAAGAAAAATTAACTGCTCAAAATATGCATCTGTACCTGTCCCTTCTAGTTGAACCAAAAGAAATTTATTAACCCTAGAGCCTATAACCGCCACTCTCCAAATGGGAAAAGAGATCCAATCAAATCAAGTCACTTTTGTGACAAGATCTGCCATTTGTCAAATCCGATCTCTTCCCTAGAATAGGGCTCTTCCACTTAAAGGACTCCTATTAATTTCAAACGACTAAAACTCCTATTTAAAGTCCTTTTTGAATTCATTCTCCTTATTTACTCCCAACCTCTTCTTCTATAAGAGCCTTTGCTCCGAAACCCAAACCCTCTTTCACTTTTTCTCTCCTCTCATATTTCATCCATGGAACCCCAATCACCCTTTTCTCCCAAATTACTAGAAATTCCATAAGCCACAACCAATTCCTCCATGTCACCTAGTCGTGCTCTAATCCCATTTAAGGAACAGGTCAACACAGTTTATCTTCCTCCTATGATTCTTGTTGATTCTCAAGGGATGGCTCATATGGATCAACTTTCAACAGTTTAGGGTGATGACTTGATTGAGACGACACCACTGCATTAGTACCTTATGAAGAACATGTTGAATCTTTGGAGGTTGTTGGTGCTAGTCGTCAGGGGGAAACTGAAGTTGAAGAAATAGTGAGTGATGAGAGAGTTCGTAAGGATGCACCTCATGATGGGAAAACTCAGGGAATCCAACAATTGAACCTAGTTCACCTACTGGAGAAAACTTGGGTGCATCTGCTGAGGGGGAAGCTATTGTTGGCAAATTTGGACCCAGGGAATAGGTTCAACAGACCTGTTCTGCTACTGCTGTAGAGGATGATGATAACACTCCAATTGCCAACTTGGTTCTACAAAGAACAAGGTCTCATCTATGTAAGGCCTCAGGCAAGGCTGTTTGTATACCAGTTGATGAACCTAAAGAAATACCTCATGCTCCTGTGGCTCAGCCAGTCACTGTTCGAATGACAAGAGCCAACAAGAGGGGTCTTGAAGAAAGCATGGTTGCCTCTGGAACAAGAGGCCTAGAGCCACTAGAGGTATATCTTCCCCACCCCCTAATCTTATTGATGTTTTGGATGATAAAATGGAGGCTACTGAAAGAAGAAGGAAAGGGAAAGGTGTAGATCCCTCAAAACCACAAAAGAAACAGGTCAGGAAACCTTTTCCCTCTAAGGGCTCTGTCAAATCCAAACTACTGGATGAGGACATTATGACTGAGGGAGAGGATCATGGGCTTCCATCCTCTGAGTCTCATGGGCATTTACTTGCTTCTGTGTATTGTCCTGGCGCTTAAATAGAATCTGGAGAAACTCCATAGTAATGGTAACCATACCTGAAGAAGCTGGGCGCGGGGGAGCAGTAGGAATGCCAACTAGTGGTTGGGAAGTTAAGGGCGCAGAAACTAAAGTTGTGGCACCCTCTCCAGCTACACTCACCCCCGTATTAGGAATATATAGTAGGTCTCTTATTTCCGAGGACCTCTCAACTCTCACCGTACTAGTTAAGACGGAGGATGAAGCTCATTTGTGTGCAACTGGGTTAGTAGCATCCCTGATAAACCCAGCATCCTAAATTTGAGTCACCTCTAGTGTGTGGTCCATATCTGGCTTTCCCAGGACTACCAACTCCATGCATAGACGGTGAATCAAACAGGGAAAGGAATGCTGGTGCTCGATCAGAACGCCCGCTTATGAATATCCCCTAATATGCAGTGGGGGAAATTAATCTCATAACCAGCCATAATGCTAGCCACTTGTACTGCGCGGTCAGGTGTCAAAGTATTGTCCGCCTGAGTCAGATAAATGCAAGACCGAACAATGGCCCACCAAAACTTATCGGCAAAATTCAAGGTTACCTTTTTTATGTCACCTATGTGAACCCATTCTGCCTCCTCTCCATTCTCTTCTATGTACCCTGAAGCCCATCTAAATAAATCATCTTGTTGAACCAGGTCTCACATTTTCATTTTATCTTTGACCATTTTCAATTTGCAATCAAACTCGATCGTGTCAACCTGTAGCTCGTACTCTAGCCCGAATAAAAACTGTTGAATAGTGCGCTTAGAGATGTCAACGGGTGCATGTCACACCAAGGTGCTGGTGAGTGGGGGAAGATCCTGGTATTGCTATCTCAGTCCAAGGAGCTCACTGCCTATGACTGCATATGAGGTATAAAATTCCCGAACTCTCTCTGGATAGTAGCTGCCCGAAGGCTCAGTCATCTAACCACATTTGTAGTGATTAAAGGTAGCATGGATATCTCGTACGGATCCTAAGCCCTCATTCCAGATCCGCGGTTCCTCAAAGATACCCTTTTTGGGAAAACCTCTATCAGATGGAAAAATCCCCTGCATATATTTATCCTTCATGGTTGGAACAACCATCTACGATTATCCTGGGCCTCAGGTCTCTGTACTCTATCGGCATGTGCTTGTGTCTGAGTCTCAGCTTCCAGTGTGGCTGCACTAGTAGAACTATTATCACCAGAGTCTGCATCAGCATCGTCAGACTCATCATCTTCCCTAGTCTCGGTCCCTGTTCCAGTGTTACCCTCTCGGTTTTTATCACCTTCTTCTGACGACCCCTCTTCTTCTTCAGACTGAGGAGAAGTAGTCGCTGCTTGTGGTGCAACTGTGAGGGATAGTTGTAATGCTGCCTACTCAGTCACCTGTGCATGTGCACCTCGCCTTGTTGTCCGAGGCACTACATCCGGGTTAGACTGAACCTCATAGACCTCCTCGAACCTGGTCTTTTCAGATTCATCGGGTTCATCTGTGAGTCTAGATTTGAAAAGATGATCCCCTTCTTTAACCTCCTTTGATGTGCGGGCTTTACTCATCTTTGAGGTGTTTTTCGATCGCATGGTATCTACGGGGGAAAATATCAGTACAGCAAAGGCAAGCAAACCCCAAAAAAATCTTAACTTTTTTGTATATGGGGTTCCACGAGTGGGTTTCACGGTCTATGAAATGAACCACGGCTCGTGAATACCCCTTGTGGTTCTGAGGCAGAATTAACTGCTTGTAGGTCTGAGATTCATGAGTGCCATCCACGACTCTGGATTGATCCACGGCTTATGGATGACCCTCATAAAAATTAGACCTGAGGGCAATCCTCTGGTCTGAGATCTACAATTGCCTTCTACAGTTCATGGAATGAACCATGGCCCGTAAAAGGCTATCGTGATCACTGTAACAGCACAAAACCAAGTTTTTTCAATTTTGTTCATTCTTTCAACTACTTTCAACAATTATGCACAGCAATTGACTAACTACAAGTATTTGCTGACTAGAAACCATCATCCCTTGGGTTTGGATATTTAATTTTAAACCAAAAAACACCCTAGGTCAAGTTACTACACCCAAAAATTCGAATGAGGTTGGAATTGGATTTTATACCTTAGAATATATGGGAAAATGTGATCAATTACTTGTGATCTTGAGCAACATCCACGACCCACGATCGGAAGAGAACTTGTATGCACTTTTTCAACACTTATGGTGAAGAAATAGTAGCACAATCAATTTGTGGGGGAAATTTGGGGAGTGAATTATGGTAATTAATGATTTGATGGAGGATTAGTAGGGGTTTTTGTGTTTGATTGGAAGTAGAAGAGTGTAGGGTACGTTTTTGATGAAAAAATTGGGGAAATTGAGATTTAGGACTTTTAAACGAAAGGGGATCACGGGTTGGGTCGGGTCCAAATCGGGTTGCCATAATTTTAAAAGAAATCTTACCTGCATTTCATGAGCCATGTTCACAAGTTGTGGACTGAACCACGGCTCGTAGAAAAGGTTCGTGGAACAAGTTTTTCCACCATACTTCTACCTGATTATTATGAGCCAAAACCACGACTCGTGATTATAATGAGGGGTCATTGAAATGGCTCGTGGAACTTGTCCTGCATATGGCCAAAATCACCTAATTTTTACGATCAGTAACCACGACTCGTGATTTTAACCATGACTCGTGGAACTGGTTAGTAGATTTTGTTCTGCACTGGGCCATTTTTCGCCTGGGTTCCATAAGTAGGTTATACGACTCGTGGAGTAATCCACTATCCATGAACCTTGCTCGTGGAACCTTACTGACCTCTTTTTCTATGTTTATCTTTTCCATAACCTTTCCTCTACTTATTCCTGCGTACATAACAATCATTAGTCTTGGGTTTCCTCCCAAACAGCGCCTGATTTAACATTGCGCCACGATGCAGGTCACTAGACTACTTAGACTTCATCAAGTTTCCTCATGGGTTTTCTCCCATGCAGCGCCTGATTTAACATCGCAGCACAATGCAGGTTCCTTGGTTACTTAGACTTAACCAAGGATCCACACCTCATCAGCTTTTAGCTCCTCTGCAGTTCCCAAATAAGCTTTTATGCGCTGACTGTTTGCTTTGAACCTCTTTCTCTCATGATTTTCAAGTTCAACAGCACCATGTGGGAATACTTGTACCACTTTGAATGGTCCAATCCACTTGGATTTCAACTTGCCAAGAAACAAGCGAAGTCTGGAATTGAAGAGCAGGACCAAATCACTAGGCTGGAAATCTCTCTTCTCAATTTTTCGGTTATGGTACAACTTCATCTTTTCCTTATACAAGGTTGAACTTTCAGAGGCATTGAGGCGAAACTCATCTAACTCATTCAACTGCCCAAGCCGCTGAAATGATACTGCAGACCAGTCTAAGTTCAACTTCTTCAGTACCCACATAGCCTTATGCTCGAGCTCAATCGGTAGATGACATGCCTTTCCAAACACAAGCTGACAAGGTGACATACCTATTGGTGTCTTGTATGCAGTCAGATACACCCACAAAGCATCATCTAGTTTTCTAGACCAATCCATCCTATTTGCATTCACAGTCTTTGACAGGATTGTCTTTATATCGCGGTAGGAAACTTCAACTTGCCCACTAGTCTTAGGATGATAAGGGGTTGAAACTTTGTGTTTCACTCCATACTTCTCAAGCAAAGTCTGAAATAACTTGTTGCAAAAGTGAGAGCCTCCATCACTAATAATTACCCGTGGTGTACCAAATCTGGAAAACATGTTCTTTTTCAACAATGCTATGACACTCTTGCCTTCATTATTGGGAAGCGAAACCACCTCCATCCACTTAGACACATAATCAATAGCCACCAATATATACTTCATCCCATTCAAACTCACAAATGGACCAATGAAATCAATACCCCATACATCAAACAGTTCAATCACAAGGATGGGAGTGAGAGGAAGCTCATGCTTCCTTGATATACCATCTTCCCTTTGACATCGACTGCATGCCTTAGCAAACTCATGGGCGTCCTTGTGGATGATCGGCCAATAGTAGCCGCATTGCAAGATCTTGTGAGTTGTCTGGATGCCACCATGATGACCCCCAACTGGGGATGAATGGCAAGCCTCTAATATCTCCATCATCTCAGCTTCAGGCACACATCTACGAATTATGGTGTTAGCACATACATGGAACAAGATTGGATCCTCCCAGAAGAATTTCTTAACATCGGACATGAACTTTCTTCGCTGGAGGACAAACATATCAGAAGGTACCATATCACTTGCCAAGTAGTTGGCAATGTCTACAAACCATGGACTCAGATCTTGGGAGGTAGCCAACACTTGCTCGTCTGGGAACCAATCATCAATCTCTTGCTCATCATTCCGCTTCAGCATTGCTTCTACCTTTTTTTTCTCCTTTTCGGCCACTGTCCGAGCTGTGGCCTCTTCAGGTGTCTCGTAAACTCCCTCTTTAACCATGTTTCTAAGAGTTCGTTGGAGTTTCAGATCGAATGGAATCAGGGAATTGCCTTGACTCCTTGTACTGGGCATGCACAAGTGTGCAACCTGTGGAACAAAACAAAAACAAACAAAAAAGTAAAATCAGGAAATAAGGACTAATAGTGAAATAAACACAATTTCTCTTAATCCTAAACTGTATTCCCCGGCAACGGCGCAAAAATTTGATACGCCCAAATTACACCTCCTTATAGAAGCATAAAGTGGTCGACGTTCAAATATAGAACCCAACAAAGGTTGGGTTCAATCCCTCAAGGAATATGGAATGACTAAGGTCAATTATGTTTACTCGTGCTCTTAGTCGTTTATTTCCCTACATGAAGGGTTTATAGTAACAAGTAGTAATCGTAATTCAAATTCGAACAAGCAACAACGTAACAGCTTTAAGTGTTGTAATCAATGAGAGAAGCGACTAGGGTAGCGTTCCCCATGAGATCATAACTTAGTAAGCGTTGTACTAGCAATCAATTCTGGTGCTTAGCATACAAGATGGGTAAGTTAGGTTCACCTAAATGGTTGGTCCCCTAGATTGATGAATTTTACCATGCACCTTGGTCCGGCTACGGGTGTGTGCTTTACTAACCCTTACCTTTGACCTTAGATTAGCTATTCCCAGATAAGGTCAAGCTATTAGATGAGGGTTGATAGCCTCAAATCTCCGTTGTAACCAACCCTTTTCCTATTTATTACCTCCTTGGTCCGGCAAGTAAGAATAAGGTGAGTTCTAACTTTTGCAACTATTAAAAAGCAATCAAAGCAAAGGGAAGAACAATACATGCATAAACATCGTCCTAGAAATCCTAAGTACTTTGCCTACTTTGTTAATCTGTCATGGTTCCCACAACCCTAGTTGTGGATTTAGCTACTCATGTTCATAAGTAAACAATCAGAAGTTGTTGACGCATTCATGATCATATACTTACAAGAAAAAGTAAAGAAATCCAGAAACTTGAATAATTGAAGAAGAAATCAAGAATGAAGAACTATGAATGTGTTTATCTCTCAAAACCAAGAACAAATCAATACTAAAAGTTTATGAAAGTCTTTCCTACAAAATATAGAGCATAAAACATAAAATAAAACCTAGTAAAGGTATTTATAGACATAAGAAATCCTATCCTAATTAATCAAGGAAAACAGGAATCGGCAACTTACACGGACACAGTCTATGGTCCATGGAATCTTCTATCAAAGGTCCTCGTGAAACTCAGAGCTTTTGTCATGTTGCGGGTTCATTTCAACAAGTTACTTCTATGGTTCGTGGATTGATTCACGGCTCATGGATTGGCCTCGTGGAACTTAGAGTGTTTGTCTTCTTGCAGCTTCTTTTCTATGAGTGCCATCCATGACTCGTAGAATGAATCACGGCTCGTGGAATGGCCTCGTGAATCTCAAACCTTTTTTCTCCTTCTCTGATCAGGTTCTACGGACATGAATTACACCTCGCAAAAAGGTCCACGGTTCATGGAAAGCTCTCGTAGAATACAGGCTACAGGCACCATCTGCAGTATTCTTTCCACGACTGACTTTCACAACTCGTGGAGTTGAGTCATAGAAGTCAGTTTCACCCAAATTTGTAGTCTTTTTCTGTACTTAGTCTCCGAACTAGATTTTCCTACACATTAATCAAAAACACATCAAATCTACTAAAAATCGCTAAAGAACACACTCCAATTCCAAGTTTTAAGCGTCAAAAAAGTGTCGCAAAACCACGGCACATCAATAATGACTTCAGATTAGTATAATTCTGACACAGAAACATAGGAACTCAATTTAAATGAGCTAGCATATCAGTTTTGGGAGTAGTACTTAGCACCGAGTTGGACTAGAGTTCAATGTACCCTACAGTCCCAAAACTATGTGCCACCGTAGGATTATTTAGCCTTTCAATGGTCCTCAGTTTAGTGATCATGCCAGTCATGCCTTTATACCCTAGCAAGGTATATTGGGTCCTCTCGATGGGGAGTTACATCGGACTCAACGATTAGCTCACGTGGTTTACGTCAATTAAGAGGCTCTCCCACAGAATTAGATTCAGTAATGTGCATTAGGCCCTCAGTCCCTGTTTTTATAGCTTTTCACTATGCTTTTCTGATTACTCTCGCATTTCAGATTTTTAAGCATGATTATATTTTGGGCCTATGTACTACATCTCAGCTTATAGTTTAAACAACACATCAGTATTTTAGCATGTTTATATATATATATAGTCATCTTGTATATCCCTCATGCTCAGTACATTCAAAGTACTAACGCATACTCTATGTGTTGCATCCTATTATGATACAGGTTCAGGTTCTTAGATTCAATCCCGTGATTAGTTTGACTCAGCGCCACCCTAGTGATATCCAGTGGTGAGTCCTCATCATTCGAGGACGTATTTTGTGCTACTTTTTCCTTAGTCATTTAGTTTTCAATATTTTGGAGTTAGCTGGGGGTTTGTCCCAGCAACTCATCAGTAGTTGAGTCTTTCAGGCATATTTAGCTGACATCAGTTACACCCTCATCAGCATGGTAGTCACTTTACTTTTTAGACTCACATATTCATTGATTCAAAGATTTTCAGTCTATATTTCTAAACTTTTAAATTAAATTTAGTTTAGCTTCCGCCTAGATATTTATGTTAATCAGAATGCTTAAGTTTATGTCAGATCAAGGGTTAGCTTGTGGTCACTTGTGTCTCTACGTACCGTTTTACGTCTAGGGCATAGGCTCGGGTCGTGACATATCAACACCCCCAACTTAAGCTCTTGCTTGTCCTCAAGAAAATTATAACCAAACTCAAAAGAGACTCTAACTAATTGAGCTCACGAGTCATCCACTCATTTCCACATCACACTTATCACTTAAGCACAAAGAATATGATTTTGGTTGGTGCTAATAATTAGTTAACCACACGTGACTATTTATCAAAACAATTCCCTCAATTCACACACATTTTCAAAAGTTGCAATAGATTTACAAGAATAACCAAATGACAACAACCAATCCTCAAGAAGTGACTCAAACCACTAGTTAACCAAACATGCTCATTTGACTCATTTTTTAAATTTATCAAAATCACCAGCTAACCTAATTCACATGCTCTCACAAGAAAGAAAGTCCCAAAATCACTCTATTCACAATGATATTACAAGGGACAAATGCACAAACACTCACACTTACAAAGACTTTCAAGTTCCAACAAGCATCAAACCATAAGCTTGCCCTTATTTTCATTCGCCACAAACTCAAAAGCACTCGGTCAAAGATCTCAAAGGACTTTTTTAACCTTGTAATGTAGGCTTAGGGAAAGGTAGGATAAGCATTTCGGATCAAAGTGACTACATCCTCCTTGAACACTACACAACTTTTTATATTCAAGACCAAATCCATTTTCCTTTCCATTTACATACAACACAAAATACTATTTCAATTATTCTACTAGATGCCCCACTTTTAACATTCTATTCACCTTGGAAGATTTCTTTCCTTTTCTTTTCACTTTTTTTTTCATTATTGCTTTTCTTTCCAAATTCTTCCTTTCTTTTGACAATTCTCTTAGGATTCGACCAACAAGCCATGATGAACTTACTTATCACTCCTCCAAGGTGTTTTATTATCACCCCCACCTTAGTCTTTTAACCTCAATTTCACACTTGTAGAGTTCAAGAAGGAACGGGTTCAAATGAGGGATTCATTTTCAAAACGATTCAAGGCTTTTAATGAGGTTACCAAAGAAAAGGTTTCAATCTCAAATGGGGTAAACTAGTGATACAATTAGTGAAATGGTAGGTTTTTAAGGTTAAGTAGGCTTCAAAAATAACAAAGAAGTCCTATGATCATTTTTCAAACCAAACACAATTAGGACTAGCATTTGAAAGACTAATCAGGAAAGTTCTAGATGATACAAGCAAGCACAAGAATTATTCAACAAGAGCTCACCACATATGGCATGTGAATTATTCAAGGTGGTTCAATTTCACTTCCTAAACAAGAAAAAAATAGAACCACAGTTGCATCCAAATTATCACCACTAATTGGTGAAGAGTCACAAAAAGATCAAAAGAGTTGTCACTAACATCATTCTTTACTATGAAACTATTCATAAAAAAAATTGGAGGTGTATGCTCAATTCAACTTAATTCATATCCGAGGTTAAGTCTATTAGTACCAAACAAATCACTATCCAAATTATCTCAAAGGACAATGATTTGCCCTTAAGAATGACATCACCCAATTTATCATAGGGTCAAATCATCCATCTAAATCGACATGGTTACTCAGAATTCACCAACACATATATCCAAAAATACAAGCACGCCTGCACTTGCACTTGCATTTCATAGGTGCCAACTTATGGCATGCAATTGCAAACGCAGGTTTTGGGAAGTGAAGGTTTCCCCTTCTTCTCATCACATGCGAGAGCACGCCCCCTGAAGTTTTCATCAGACTAGAAAACTCTGGGATAGGCTGAACATAGATATACAGGGGATTTTGCCTCGTCATCATCATCATCACTCGCATCCTTAGATAAGAAGGATTACTCCTCACTATCATCATCATTTGCAACTAGAATCTTCTTGCTCGGCTGTCCCCACTTGAAAATAGCTTTGATACCCCTCCACATCTTAACCATGAACTTGCTTCACTTCTTGTTCTTCTCTTTTTCAGCTTTGAAGTCTTGTTGGAGAGTGTCATGGGCCTTGGATGACTCAACAAAAGCTTGCTCGAGCAGCTCCACAGATGATGTCACTTTGGCAATAGAATCAGCATGCTGCTTCTGGGTTTCCAAGTAAGACTGCATCTCAGTTATGGTAAGGAGGTCGGCTGAAGGTGTTGGCTAAGATGAACTACTAGAAATTTGTGCCACTATGCCCCGATTGGAGTCCAACTGCGAAGCAATTAGACCAAAAGGTCCCTCAGCCCGTGTGTCCTGAGAGGGGGATCCTATTTCACAACAAATTCGATCTTCTTTTGCTTGCTTTTCTGAGAAACCCCTTCTCCCTTCACTTTCATGGATGAAAAGCTTTCTCAGGTGCTATCCAATGATCCCCCGAGCACTCAGCTACTCCATCCCGCCGTTATAACTCAATAATCAAGAAAGAAAACATCAAGGTCGGGTTGTCCTGAAGAAAATATCCCTTCAACTCATAGACTATGTAATGATTGACATTCACGAAAATATCATCAATGATTCAATCTATAATCCAAGATCGAAGAGGAGAAACACCAAACTTATGCCCACTGCGTGACACACGGCTACAAATGATCTCCAACCACATCTTAGCTTCAGCTGTGAAGTCACTCGATATGATACCCTTTTGCAATCTTACCCAATTTACTGTCGCTCCAAGGGGAACAACTTAGACACTATCCAAGTACCTGAGCATGAATCTTTCTCCTGCATCGGCTCAAGTGGATGATTAGGCAACCCATGGACTGCATTGATCTGTTCTGGACCAAATCGCACAACCATACCCATTATGATGAGTTCAGGGTTATTAAAGTCCGTACGCTTGATATTTGCATAGAACTCGCTCACCCATTGCTCATTTGCCTCACAAGGAGTAAGTATGAAACATATCCAACCCGTGGTCACTAGACTACCATTGAAATCTTGAAGACGCCCCGCCAAGTTCTTCTCGACTATTCCCCTTTCTAACTTTATCTTTTTGTCAGGAAGATTATTGTAGTATCGGCACTAGTAATCAAGGGACATGAACCTTAAAGTATCAAACTTTGTTTCCTCATCTCCCTCTTCAATTTCATCACCCAAAGATTCATTGTCATTAAGTTTGTGCTCCATTTTTATGGCTTAAGGTACCTGAAATTATAGAACCAAGTTAGGAAAATCAAGGAATAATGTTAAGCACTTTAAATCATTGCAAATGAGCAAAAGAAACAAGTTAAAAAGGCTTGGTAAGTATCAGTTGCAAAGCTACTATTTTCAGCATTTCTGCACAATGGTCACACTTGTGAAACTATTCATTGCAAGTGCGGGCTCGCAACGACCCTACACTGTTCTAGATCATGCGCAGCTGCAGACAATTAAGTGTAGGTGCAGTATCGCCCCTGCGCCAATATGTCCGCACCTATGATATTGTCTTTTACAGTACCAATCTAGAACACACAACCAACAATGACAATTAAACATGGCTCTATGATAGAAATTATACTCAGACTTCCAATTTCTTAACTCATATTAAGTGCACATGCATAATCAAACATGATTTCGATAAATTTTTGCACGAAAAAACTTATGTACTAACTTACTTGATTCACCATTATTGCACACAATTCAAAAACCACAAGGACACAACAAGAGTATACCTTTCAAAAACAGCCTCAATATTTAAAGAATTAGAACACATACCTTGGAAATCAAATGGAGAGACGGATGAGGTGAAAATTTTCCCTTTTTCTCCTTTTAGAACAAGCTGCCCCATTCTTGAAATTCCTTTCTTTAGGTAGGGTGTTCCTTGCTTTGCTTTGTGAGGTGCAGTGTGTGAGAGTGAGAGATGATATTTTAAATATGGAGAGTTGAGAGTTAAAGAGTTGAAACGGTTGAGAGAAATGGGGGAGTAGAAGAGTTTAAAAGTGTTTTACTTTCTTCACTGGAAAACTAATTCGACAGGCGCACCTGTAATTATAATAACGCAGGTGCGACACTGCCCCTGCGTTCAACTCACCGCCTCTACGACCTTTGCTGGACTCAGCTACCTATGCAGCTGCGGCGTATGG
The DNA here is from genome assembly GCA_003996215.1 of Jaltomata sinuosa. Classification (NCBI taxonomy): domain Eukaryota; kingdom Viridiplantae; phylum Streptophyta; class Magnoliopsida; order Solanales; family Solanaceae; genus Jaltomata; species Jaltomata sinuosa. The sequence goes on along the minus strand of QJPP01002202.1, from coordinate 97,810 downwards.
CCGCTCTTGCGCTTCTGCACCAGTAGGCAAGGTAGCACGGCTGCGCCACCACTCTTGTGTTAGATCTTTCGTAAGTGCACCTCCCCTGTAGCTTTTTGACCAATTTTCAGCAACTACTGGTTTGAGCTGTGACTGCACCTGCATGCTGCAGGTTCAAAACTATGGCAGTAGGTATTTTAGCATGTTAATTTCAGTAGCATTTTGGTCCTTGATTCGATATTTTTGAGGCTCTAACCTCTCAACCTGCCCAAATTAGCTCAAAAAAGACTTGAAACTTTACGGATTAGTCAAAAATAATATACTAAGCTATTCTAACAAAAAAAATTGTAAAACTTCAAGATTTTGAAACTATGGGTTGCCTTTCATCAAGAACTTGATTTAACATCGAGGCATGATGCAAGATACCTCACCATTTAGATCTCCACTTGGAGGATTTGAACCTTCGACCCAATTTTGAATCAAAATTCTGATGATACCTACGGGGTGAAGGTAAGAACATAAGAAGGCTATTTCCTTGGTGTCGCATTTTGCACATTTTCGCCTTCAAGTGAGGGATGTCATTTTATCTTTTATGAATGGCAAACTTCAAAATGAACACACCTCGATCCTTCATCTTTCCAAAATTCCCCATATGCCTACTTACTTCAATTTTCATCCATTCAACCAAACACAATGTTGACAATCGGTTGGAACAGAATCTAGGTATCTCCATTTGCAAGGTTGCCCCATTCATGACATCCTCACCCTCGAATGCACTAGAGTCCTTACAATTGATGTGTCAAACTTTGGGTTGCAACTCTAGTGTCATTCTTCACTCTTGACATCTTGATTTGCCTTTAGAATGGTTGGTTGACAACTCCCCCTTTGTTCATGAATCTTAAGTGTGACCTCTTCATCATTCCACTCAAGTTTTTCTTCTTGATGAGATTCACTTAATGCTAGCCTGCAATTTTCATTTGCTCCCACCATGCCTCTCAACATCACCTCAACATCTTCTTTTTGAGAACTAGAGATTTCTCCTTCACGAGGAGCCACTTCTTCTCGAGGATTATGTGCATCCGCCATGGATTGTGTTGTGAGAGTTTCATATATGACACATCCTTTTTCATGTTGGAATTGCCACAATTCTGAAGCCTTTCTCGCATCTTGCTTTATAGAATTTACACCCTCATCTATTATATCTGACTTGTCCAAGAGAGTTTGGAGCATAGCACATATGCTCTTTGAGCGGGCATTTTGTACTTCACGTGCCAAGTCATGACTCCTATCAAGATCACAAGCACCACTAGTATCATTGTTAGCATAAATGGGGGAGGGGGACGATAATTAGGGTAATCACCCCAACATCCATCTCGACCACCACATGAATAGAAATAATACCTATCATAAGATCGAGAAGGTGAATACCTCCCTCTTCTAGGGCCATTCCTACAATTTCACGATTAGTGGGGTCCTCCACAATAACAATATGGATCATTATAATATGGGTTGTAACCACCAAAAGCATTTGCATTCCAAGATGACAGATGATCAACTGTATAAAAAAAATGAAAACTAACTAAAACAAAGATAACAAATATTCACAAATTTAAACTAGATCAAGTAAGCTCAAATTCCAAACTAACTCAATACGCCAAATTATTTTTCAGCAACGGTGCCATTTTTTATGACATCCAAAATAACTCCCCTGAAGGAGGTGGCAACGATCGTCGAGCAAAATAATAAATAACCCAATGTGAGTCGGAGTCGAATCCACGAAGAATAATATCATGGGAAATTGAGAAAAATAAGAAATTAGAACAACTTACTAAAGTCCAAAGAGAAAAAAGATAAAATATTTTGGGGGTTTTTGTTTGGAAATGAGAATAAAGATAAAACATAAACAAATAAAGGATAGGATTTATCAATGACTTTCACAACACAAGGATAACAAGGGAGAATTGAGAATGGGATTCAATTCACAAGACTTACACTCAATTAAAGCATAGGTAGCCTTGGTTAAAAGTACATTTAACCGTTCTTCAACCAATCAAACATTTATCTACCATGGATTCTATCGAATTTCCACGGTTAGGCAATGAAACAACCAATTGACTTAGGTGAGTCAAGTTATCTCTAGCCTCAACTCTTAGGTAGAAATTTCTTAAATCAAGCTATTTCTAGCCTCAATTTATGGTGGAAATCCCAAATCCCTACTATTTAATCTTTACCCAATTGAAAAAACTTCTCTCTCAAGTAAGAACACAATTAGTAAGCTAAATCGATGTTTGCAACCATCAATTTTGTAATGAAAGCATGAAAAATTCAATAGACCCACACAATATAATCAAGTAAAAGAACAAGATAAGAATTCAATACCCAAATATAGTATTATCTCTAAAATAATAACCAAATCTTAATTCAACAACTACACCTACAATTTAACAATTCAAAACAAGAGTTGAAGAAAGGAACTAAGAATTTTACAATAAAAGCATCCGATCTCCACTCTAATGGTGTAGGGTGTGAACTTGCTCCCCAAGCTTGCCAAAAGTTGTGTGAAAAATCAAAGATACTATTCTAGATCGCAAGAAATAGTTTTATGTGGTTTGAGATTTTCAAAAGTGTGAAATGACCAAATTGGGTGTGAGTGTAACCCGTCAGCCGCACCTGTGTAGATTTTACCGCAGGTGCGTGGCCGTTGTGGCATGGGATGTGGCGCAGGTGCAAATTGAGTTGATGTCAGCCTTTGTCGCAGGTGCGGATCTTTATTGCAAGTATGGAGCCGCAACGACGGCTATCCTTGCACAGGTGTGCCCTTAGTCAAATAGTGAATGTGCCGTTGGTGCGGCCCCTTCTTTGCAGTTGTGGGACCGTTGTTGCGCTTCAAAGCACACAGGGGCGACAGAGCTGGTAGCATGGCAGAATCTCTTCACTTCTTCTTGCTCCATTTTGGCTCCTTTTTTGTTCCCTTTTCTCTAAAGTCATACCTCACATCAAATCACCTGAAATATCACCAAAACACGTCATAAGTAGTCTCATATCACCATTAGAAGACGCAAAAGCATAGGAAAAGAGACCCTAATAAGTGGTAAATTCACCACTTATCAGTTATTATTCCTGTCCAATATATGGAGGAGTATTGTTTCCCAACCCTTAAAAGTTAAAGGGGTAAAGTAAAATTTACTCTTTTTTTTCTTGAATCGTTTGGGAACAAAATAGGGATAATTACCAATATATAGCATTAGGCCATCTAGATTATCAAACATGGCCGAAATAGATAATACATATACACTCGATTGTATATGGTGTGCATATGTTGTGTATACATATGTATATTATAAAATATACACTGCATATATATTGTGTACATATTTTGTAAACTAGATGGCCCAAAGGTATTTTTTTTTAATTAAATTTGACCCAAGGGTCGATTTTTATGAATAAATAAAGTAGCAAAACAAAGTCTAAATAAACAAAGGCAAAGCCCAAAGGGGCAAATAGAAAAATAAAGGTCTATTAATAAAATGGCCCAAATGACCAGTCTGACCCATCTAGAATTTTCCATATTCCATTTGCTATCATCAGATGGGTGAGGACATCTCACTGTTGTCAGCTCAAAGAAAATTAGGGAAGTCAAGAGACTCTTCTCCAATGGAGCTTCACCAAAGAGATGAGATGAGTGATCCAAATCGTTGCTTTTACCCAGCTGATTATACTCTGTTAGAGCATACTTCAGTTCCAAAACTGTATGCAAGCACTGCACCATAGATTTAATGTAGCTTGTGTTTCCAAGACTAAATAATCCAGCAGCTAGATTATCCACTTGCTCTTCTTCAGGTAGCTCCAATCTTCTTCTCCGTTTATCATCCCCTTCACTCCGGTAAGATTTCTGAGCTCGGTTTTTCCTTTTCTCCATTATAACTTCATTTTTGCTCTCATTCCCATTTTAATATTGTTGATATCTTTTACTGGCAATGTAAAAGTTCTCCTCGGTCTCTCCTCTCCATGTCAAAGACTTCTTATTGATGGTTGGTAAGTACCCTCTGATTTTCTTAATAGCCCTGATCTGATGTGTTCCTCGATGATGTATGGTGGTTTTAGGACCTCTACTGTGATATCTCATTATTATTGTGAATCTGTGCTTTCTATCTGCTCCTTCTCTGTCATATGTGAATTGTAGGTGTTGTTCAAGGTTTAGATATGTGTATTCGATTCTTTGTTGTTGTTATTGTTGCTTCTGCCTATTTTTGGTCTCCATTCTAAATATGTATCTGCTTCTCTGCTGTTTGTTTATTTTTCTGCTCATCTTGTATCTTGTTGTGGCCTGATTCTTTTTATGCTAACTCTGAGTGCTGGGAGCTGAGACTTGTCAATGTTGACGAGTCTCCTCCCCTTTGGTGTTAGCTACTGAAAACTGTGAAATCTTTGTGGTGTTTTTGTTGGTTAGGTAGTCATCTAATGCATTGCCCTTTGAGTTTAAGATCCTGATCATCTCCATTATATCTTCCACCATCTCGACTAGTTCCCATGGGATTTTCCACACCTCCTTTACAATGTTCTTGATTGCAAGTGAATTTGTTTTCAGAGTCACATGATGAAGGTTGTGTGTGCAGCAATATTTTAGTGCTTCCCAGATAGCCCTAGTTTCTACAACCATATTTATATTCACTCCAATATGCTCTACTTATGCATATTGAATGTCTCCTCTCTCATCTCTTATACAAAAATCATATGAGCTAGGTCCAGGATTGCCTAAACTTGCTCCATCTGTATTGCACTTTAGTCTTTTGGCTTCTAGTAGGTTCCAAATTACAATACATAAATGGATTCTAGGCTTGTAGTTACCTAGGGAATGAACTATTCTTGACCATTCTGATGGTATCCCCCTGATCCAAGGATACAAGACCCTAAGTAATTACTGAATAGTTTGTTGCACCTGTTGTATCATTCTGTCAATGGATGTGTCCTTCCCATTCCTCTTTCCATTTCTTCTTTTCCACAGCACCCATGTTAGAATTGCTAGCATGGTTTTGTAAACCTCTTGTAGTTTTGGTGATGTGCTACAGGTCCACCAACTATTAATGGCTTGTTGCAATTGCATTCTTTCAATTTGTATACCTGCACAAGTAGCAAAATTCCTCCATAGCTGCCTATAGGGGGTGTTAGGAAAAGGTGGGTCATGGATTCATAATTGTCCTGCTCACAGCACCAACGATTTGGATCCAGCTGCCTCATGTATGTGAGGTTGTCAGCAGTAGGGATTCTTCTTAGTATCATTCTCCAAAAATAAGAAACAAATCTTTGTGGGTAGGCCCTTAGCCTGTATCATATCAAATATCTGCATTCATTCTTCCTTCTTTCTTATCACCTCCCATGCTGAATTAACACTGAATTTTCATGTGGTACTGCTCATCCACCAGGGTTTATCATTGTCTACATTGATCAAGGTGGGATTGATGTTGTCAGCAATATGGTTGACCATGTATTCTGACAGGAGCTCTTGTAGTTTCTGCTTATTCCAACCTTCCTCATTTATGAACTGCCTGACTTCAATTTCCTCCCATGGTCCTTGTCTGTCTTCTAAGAAATATAAAGCTCCAAGTTTAGTCCAGTTGTCATATCAAAAACTGGAGTTTCCTTCTTTTAGCTTCCACCATATTTGATGCTCTATCTCTTCTCTTACCTCTATCATCTTTCTCCAGACATGAGAGATCACAGATCCATAAGAAATGATTATATGCTCCTCTTTACAATATTTGTTATTCATATATGTGCTCTAGTAGGTCATTCCTGTCCTGAAGTTCCATCATTGCTTGGCAAACAAGGCTTTTGACATCTTATGGAGAGATCTAAAGCCCATGCCCTCTTCTTCCCTGGGCAAACACATAGAGTCGCATGCCACCCAATGCTTTCTCTTGTTGGTAGTTATGGATGCCTAAAAAAACTTAGCAAATATCATATGAATTTTTCCAATCACTTTCTTAGGTGTGTTCATAGCAGATAGCAAATAAATTGGAATAGATTGAAGCACATGTGCTATCAAAACAACCCTTCCTCCAAAGGAAAGCAATCTATTCTGCCAAGACATTACTCTCCTCATGATCTTTTTCACAATGTCTTCATAATACTCAATTTTGCTACTTTCATGGTAAACTGGACATCCTAAGTAGGTAAAAGGAAAAGAGCCTTGTCTCATTCCAGTTTTTCTCTTAATCATGTTTATGATGGAAATAGGGACCTTCTCATGAACATAAAAGAAGCTTTTGGAGTTGTTGATGAGCTGTCCCGATGTGTCTTCATACTCCCTAAGGACATTTATCATCTTTTTAATGCAACTAGGGTCTGCAGATCCAAAGAGGATAGTTTTATCTGCATAGGGCAGGTGATTTATCTCTGGGCTCCATATAGGAAGACCAAAACTATTATACTCAACATCATTATGCAACATATTAACACCCCTGGCTAGAACTTCAACTGTAATGATGTATTAGGTTAGGGATAGTGGGTTATCCTGCTTTAACCCTCTTGTTGATGTAAAGAATCCATGTGATTGATCATTGACCAAAACTGCATACCAGTTATTAGAAACTAGTCTCCAGACCATATCCACCACAATCTCTGAAAAACCAAATTGTCTTAAAACCTTTGTCAAGAAAATTCATGATACTCTGTCATAGGCCTTGGTCATGTCGAGTTTCACCACCACATTGAAGTTTGTTCTTTTTATTAATGTCCCTGATGATCTCCTGTGCTAGTAGAACATTCTATGTTATACTCTTCCCTTTAACAAAGCCAGGATGATTTTTGGAAATCAGCCCTAGCAATACTATCACTAATCTGTCATGTAGCACTCTTGATATGATCTTAGTGGCAAAGGTGTTCAAACTGATAGGTCTGAGATCTGAGAAGCTTCTTACTTCTGAAAAATGTGTCCTAATATAGAGCCTCGTTTTGCCAGAGGTAGGCCTACGCTGCATACAATTTGATAATAAATGATCCATTTTGAACATATTTAGGATTTGAGATAAACATGACTTTTCATTAAGCAAAAGGTGGCTTCGAAAGCTTACAATAGATAGGCTGATGGGAGCCTGAAAATGAAAGACATGGGATGGCCACTAGGGCGTATAAAAGGATGGGCCATGAGGCACCTTTAGGGAATATGAAAAGGGGTACAATGGGAAAGGATAACCTAGGGCCATATAGGACCGTCATCACTATCATCCTGTGGTGCTAGATGATACTCTGGAGATCCAGCGGAATGATGATACCTGGACTCTGAGTCTGTCTCTATCATCCCTCCATTGTTAGGATCATAAAAATTGGAGCCAGTTTTAGAAGCCTCCGCGGGGTCTTCTTCCGTCTCTTCCTCAGGTTCTTCCATCGGATCCTCTTCCAGGTCTTCCCCTATTTCTTCCTCTGGATCTTCTTCTGGATCCTCTGGATCTTCTTCCGGATCCTCCTATGGATCTTCTTTCGGATCCTCCTCTATCCTTGTTATCAAATAATTGATGGAGTCTGGAACAATCTGGTTATACATCGATGTTGTGATCTCTATGCGGGGAAGCACTTCTTCCCTAACCCATTTGACCCACTGGACATCTGCCAAACCCTGAATCCTTCTGCACTTGGTTGAGCCAAGTGGCTCACAGTAGTCCGCCAAGCATAGTATTCCGGCGTGCACCATGTGTCTCCTCCCATGTGCAATGTGATCATGTAATCCCATTCAGCTTCCAAGTTCATCATTCGTACCGTTGGGATCACGGCACCATAAATGTCCTCATGTAGCGCCATGATTGACCACAATGGTATATCCTGGACAAAGCCAAACTGTCTTAAAACTCGAAGAGGCACATATGGCTGGATGCCTCCTAGTCCCATCAACTCGATGAAATACAAGTATCGAGTTCTGATGAAGGCCAATCCTGTCATCCAGGGATATCTCCACTGGATGAAATCTCCGGTAAGGTTGGTCAAAAATGTGCGCCACTCTTCTTCTCCAGTGGGTGCATATGTCCAATATCTCATGCGTTCTTTATGAGTCTGAATCCTGTTGCGTGTGTCAATACAGTAGTCCATTTGTGGGTGGCGGGGATAGAAGTGTTCTACAGCCCAAATTTGCAATAATAAATTGCAGCCTCCAAAGAAATTGTGTCCTCGTGTACATGCAGATAACGACCGAAATATCTCAGCAAGGATCATGTGTACCAAGGTAAGTCTCTGCGGCTCTGCAAAGACGTTCATCACTATCGGCAGGATATTGAGGTCAATGCAATGAAATCTCATCGGGAAGATCATAGTTCCCAAGAAAGCCAACACAAAGACCCTAGGTCGCATATATACCCACTGTCTACGGGTACAGGCGAATTCACCTTGGTGTTCGTCAAAGCTCTCGAGACGACCGTACCTTTCAAAAAGGTAATCCAACTTCACCTTTCCGCCTTCCACATTTCTCAGTGATGGAAAAATATGTAATCCTAAAAGCCTCAGAAAATCTGCCCTCTTTATGGGTGATGGGAGTACCAGCACTTTTTCCCTCAGTGGTAGTTCAGCAAAATTACTAATCTCCTCCGAGGTAGGAGTGATTTCAAAATCCAAAAATCTGAAAGTCACAGTGGTTGGGTCCCAAAATTCCATCAATAAATTGGTGAGGGTTTTGTCAGCTTGGATCCTTATAAGTGACAACAAAGCCCCCAAATTCTCCCGTACCTCATCCCCATGTGCTACGCGGATGTTTCGCCACCATTTTTTAGGTTGTCAGGTGCTGAGATAACCATCTGGATGTTTGGTAAGTTTTGGTTGATATTCATCTGAAAGAAAGGTAAAGGGTATGATAAGTTGGTTTATCCCAAATCCATCATGTGTTTTAGTTTGGATCATTTACATCAATCTCACACAAGTATATGTCGTTGGGTTTTATGAAAAACCTGTTGACACAAGGGCAGTTTCCTAAATCCAGTGTCAATCCCAAGGATCGTCCTGCCTAAGGCTATGCAACATGACCTATTTCTAGAATAAGAGTATTTTCCTAGATTTGAGAGTGGACTGAATAACTGCGAGACGGCACACTAACCTAATTGCACCGACCCTGAAACTAAGGAATCCAAAAGAAGGTTTGGGAGGGCATAAAACCCCCCGCGTGTACCACAGTGTGTGAAAATGTGTACGGCCAAAGACTCGATAGAGAAATGCGAGTGAGAAAGCAGTAACAAGTAGTGTTTATAAAACAAACAAGGAACGCAAGTTTGGATTTGGCTTGCGTCCTTTCAAACAAAGCATGATATAAACATAAAAAACAAATAATGTACTAAAAATAAACAAACATCCCAAATAATATTTCTAAACTAAGCTTGCTAAGGTAAAAACCTAAGTTAGATCCCCAGCAGTCGCCACGCTGTCGCGCTCTATTTCGGACCGGCCAAACTGTGCACAACATATGATCGTCGTGACTCTCTGGTTTTGAAATTTTTTATTTTTTAGAGTCGCCACCCAAATTTTAGGAAAAAACTTAGGAAACCATTTTTTTGTAAAAACTCTGTTTTGATCTTTTGAAAACATTTGAGATTCTGAGTAAGGGTTTTGGTTACTCGAGGGGAAGGTGTTAGGCATCCCTCAAAGCCTATCCGAAGATAGTCCTTAAACTCAATTTAGAGAAAATATTTGGGAAAAATTATTTGTTCGTTATTTGCTAAAAAAGGTGATAAAAACATGTTTTATTAATTTAAAGAAAACTCAAAGTATATGACACATGCTACTACAATATGCAAAAATATAAAATATGCTTATGGTAAAAAAGATGAAATATATCTACGTACATGTCAAAATATATGAAAGTTTAATAGTAATACTTTTATCATAACTATAATTAAAATATGTAGAACTTTATGATTTATAAGAATATATACTTAAAAAGCTACGTAAAAAAAATGAAGATATTATTTATACAAATATACTTTTTGTAAAGTAAAAAATATATATAGTTTTTAGAGTTTGGGAAAGTTTATGACATGTTTATTAAAAAGAAAATAAAGATGACGTATGTATATTTAAAATATAGGAAATCATGTGAAAAGTTTATTATTTAAAAGATTTGGATAAGTAAAAAAAATATGTAGGAAATAAGTATACCGGTAATAGAGAAAAATATAAAAAAATCATATTTATTTTGTAAATATATTTCATGTAAGAGAATAATTTGAAGACTTGAGTAGAGAATGAAAATTATTTGTTTCATATAAAGAAGACTTTTATTTGTAAAGTGAAAAATGAACATGCGTTAAATATTAAAGAAAGTATTATGTACGTAAATATAATTGTGATAAAATAATATATGTATAATTTAAGTAGGATGATGGGTAAGTAAAATAAATATATATACCTTGTAGTAGATAACATATGACATATATACCTTGCGTTTTGAGGCCTTAAAAAATCTGAAAATCTCAAAAAAATAATATATATAGAGTATAACCAAAATATTTGTAAAATATTGGAGTTACAATAAGATAATACATGAGTTATAAATGAATATAAAAATGGCTTGCCTAGATTAGATAAAGAATTCAATAGTTTACGGCCTAAGAATGACTAAATATTCGTTTGAAATAAATTGAATCGCTAATTAGTGTTTTTGAAAATCTACCGCGAGTTATTTAAACAAGTTTTCCTTGAAACAAGCCTACATTAATTAATCCTTAAGAAAAATCTGCTATATTTACTATTTATTATTACTATTTTGAAAGTGTTTACTCACTAATTTTTAAAGTATTTAAAAAGGGAAACCCGAAACATTTGCCTAAACTAAAAGAGTGAAGGAAACTCACTTTCAAAATTTTAAACTAAATAAAGTAATCCACGAAACTATAAGCCGAAGAATAAACGTTAATCAAAATCACAAAAAAACACATATCCAAATAATACAAGGTTAGTTAAAACAATTCAAGTAAGCATAAAAAAAAAGCAATTAAAAAAAAAAAGTAAAAGGCTAGATACGTCAAGTTCCTTTGAAGGAACCAAACTTCTAAAGAACGACTCTGAGCACCGCGATAGTTCCTAATAGTTGCTCGACCCAAATATATTGGGCCGAAAGTGAGTTTCAAATGAGAACTCCAGCTCTCCGGTTGTTTCATGTAACACAAAAAATGATAAGGTTTAGTAACTTGAATAACAAAATTTGCAAAAGATGTAGAAATATGCCAAGCTTATTATAAAGTGATAAGGAAAACAAACATGTTATTTGGTAAATACACAAGCATATATGAAAGACGACGTGTAACCATATTTTGTTTCATTTTTGATAAACAAGCGATCTTAGGTAAAACAAACAACTTCAATACTAGTCGATTATTAGAAAACAAAGTACACAACAAAGTAGCTATATAAATCTTTATTATTTTTATTCATTTCAATTAAAGAAGTAGTTATGAACAAATCACTTCAAAAAGATAACACTAGTAACCGGAAGATTAAAAGGGAACCAAACTGCTACGTTGGCTTATAATTAATTCCTTAAGTTAGTATTCCCGAAATTGATCCCGAGTTAAAATCAAAATAATGAAAATACGGGCAGCCCTCTTTTTCTAACAATGCACACTAATTTAACCATTTTTTACTAGGATTAAGGTGCAAACAAGACCACAATATTAACAAAACGCTAAAAAAAAATATAATCATAATATGTACATTCCTATCCTAAACAACATTTTCCGGGACTAACGAAGTGACTAAACTTATTGAAAACTTTTTCTACCTTAAGAAATTAAACTACAAGAAATGCGAGCATAACATACATATACTTTTTCCGGTTTACACGAAATCAGCCAACCAACAAAAACGATAACAAACATATTAACGAATTAATCCACCAACTTCACTATTAAATCAATCTTCCTAAAATAAAATAAAATCCCATACATATCCTATATTTTCATGCCCGGACAGCCATACGTAGTTGCGAACGAAACGAGATAATGTTTCAAATATTCTTACAACCCAAAACGAAAATCAACCCATCATCCAAAGAAAACGATATCGAACATAATACAAAGATTAAGTTATCGATTTAGCCGATTAACTTCACTACTAGATTTTTGCATCGCCCAAAGCAACAAAAACGAGACTATATTTTCCATATCCATACCTTACGTTTTGCTCAGAAAACCAGCCGTATACAACCAACAACAAACCAAACGAGATACATACTTTTCTTTTACGAACAATATATCTTACAAAAAAAATAAAAAAATAAAAAAAAATAAAACAGAAACTAAAGTAAAGGAAGGATTTTTACCTTGTGTTGGGCAGCAAAACAGAGGCGTTGACGTCAAGTTCTCCGGCCAAAACTCAAACTCAAAACCAAAGAAAAGAATCTCCGAATTTGTTGCCCTCTTTTTTTTCGAATTTCGTTGTGTTTCTCTTGTTCAAAGATGATTCTCAATGTTTTTCGGATGTTTTCGAATGCTTTATGGGTGATTTTTTCTCTTTTTTTGGTGTGGATAGAAAACCCACCATTTATAGTGGAAAATCCGGACTTGAAAGTTCGAATTTGAACCCAAAATTTAAACGAAAAAACGTGAAAAAGGAGAGGGGGGAAGTTTCAAATTTCGAATCCAATTTTTTTTTTTTTTGCACCAAAACGGGACTAATTTCTGGCCATCCCAAAATCACGAGTTGAGATGGCCAAAAATAGAGATTCTTGGCAGATGAATGGCAGCGTTTTGGCCTTTTTGGGGTGGCGTTTTGGTGCCATTTTTTGTGTAAGGGAGAAGAGAGGAGAAGAAAGAAAAAGATTTTGGGGTTATTTTGGGAAGAAGATGATGGAGGAAGATGGAGATGGAAGAGAAAGAAAAAGGAAAAGATTCTGATTTTGGGGAAAAGGAGAGAGAAAACGTGTGGGGGGTTTAATGAGGAGAGAGAAAGAGAAAACGTTCGGGGGGTTTAATGAGGAGAGAGAGAGAGAAAACGTGTGGAGGGGTTGAGGAGAGAGAGAGGCACGTGTGGGGGTTTGGTTATTGCTGACTATTTTTGGACCGTCCGATCAATTGATCGGACGGTTAAGATTAAAGCGGAATAAATATATATATATATATAATATATATATATATATATATTATATATATATATATTAAATAAAGTAAAAGCAGATAAATTTGTGACCGTTGGATTAAATTGGAGGGCCACGATTGAAAGCAAAGAAACAGAAATCCATGTGATGCCTACATTGCACACATGGATTGGCTAATTAAAGGAGTCTTGGATTGCCACATTATTTTGCTCAAATTGGCTATTTTAACAATTCTAATTTGTAGCCAATTCTTAATAAACTAGCCACAAATTCGTCAAATTGAAAATAATTAATTTGTAAAATTATGTAAATTGGTTAAAAAATATAATAAACTAAAATAAGTTTAATTAGTAATTAGTAAAATAATTAAGCTTCCCAAATTATGAAAAAATATTTATTTGCAAGAGTAAAAATTAAAATTAACCAAAATTGGTTTATTTCTTTAAAAATACCTTATTTGACGTAAAATAATTTTGAACGACTCAAAACATGAAATAAATATTTTGTAGATTTAAAAAATATTTTAATTTATAGAAAATAATATATATGAGATAATTTTTCTTAAAAATGGGTGGCAAATTACTAAGGTAATTTTAAAATATTTATTTTTATAAATATATTATTTATTGAAATAATATGGAGGGCAAAAATTGGGTGTCAACAGGGACCATCTGAAACCAAGCCCCTAACCAACTAGGGTGGGGCCGATCCAACCTCTGGAAAACATCAAAACTCCGAACTCCAAAATCTTCTTCCATCTATCCAAAACTTGAAATATTTACACTCCTGCAGTAGCAGCAGAAAACACTATTGAGAAACCACAGGGAATGGTAAGTGCTAAATACTTCAATGTTTTTGTTGTTAGGTACAAAGGCATACAGGTATCATGGGGAAGGCCTACTAATCATTAATAATAAACATTTTCCTGATAGAAGAAAAATAAAAGCAAATATAAAGCTGCACCCAACTGTAATTCTCATGTAAAACAAACAAAAAAAATAAACCATTACCCTTGAAATTTTATGAATGAAACACAGCTTAACATCATTCTCTTTTACTAGAGAAATCGCGTGCTTTGTATTGACAGTTTGAAGGACAGAACTAGAATAGGAGAAGTTGGAAACACAAAAAAGACAGAAAACCTTAAGAAAGAACGAGGATCCAAGTAAATGTTTATTCCTCTACTTCTTTTTGATGGAGGTGCTTCTGCCTCACTTGAGGAATTGCAGGATAGGACATATGTATTGCAAATTTGAAGAAACTGCATACAAAATTATTACAATGCTCCAGCAAATGATCGATGTTTCTCCATGATGAAGGGTGAACAGTGGATGTTTCTCCATGATCGATGTTTCTCATAATAAATGAAACATCACACATGGCAACGGTGATAACAACCATAACACTGTTCCAATGAAGCGTAAATGGATTCCTGAAGCGGAAGAAAAATGATGACTCTTTTGAAAGAAAACACATGCTAACCGCATGAATTTGTTGAGCAGATTTCAAGTGAAAGACTTACTAGTTCTTGTCTGAATTCCTAAATCGCACACAATATCGGGAAGCAATCGCGTCTTCTTCTTCAGAACTTTTTTCTACAAAAGTCATAACCACTCTGTCCGCTCACAAGTTCAGGAGGTGCAGAGGCCTCTGGTTGAGGTGAACCCATCTGTGTAACTTCAACATTAGGAGAACTTATACTGACTGGAGCATTTCCTGGTTCTTGGACGTGGTTCAAAGAATTATACATGCTGTCCTCGTTGAGACACAATTCTTCTTCCTCCCTGGGCAGTTTCTGCTTTGATCTATGCGATCTAGGTGGTGATTTCTTGGATTTTTGTCTTGCTGCCACGAGTTCATGAGGCACAGAAGCTTCTGGTTGAGTTGAAGGCATCTCCATAATTTCACCATCCAAGGAATTTCTACCGACTGGAGCACTCCTGGCTTCTACGACCTCATTCAAAACATCCTTATTATTTTTTTCATGGCACAGTTCTTCATCCTCTCTAGACTGGTTCTTCTTTGTTCTACGTGAGTTACGTGAGGATTTCTTTGATTTTCGCCTAGCTCCAACGCCAACAAATGAAGCCAAATCGTTCCTTGCAAGCGAGGACATCTTTTTACCTTCTAGGTACTCAGAAATTGCTCGAGAATATGCACAAAAGGGGCAGTAGAAGTTTCCTCCGTTATCGAAGCTGGGAACAGAACCCAAGCAGCTCTGATGAACCACTAACGAGCAGGTGTTAGAACTGCAAATCAACAGTTTCCCACCTTCATTACATTTCACACAAAGATTGAGCACTCTACCCTTTTCAATTGTCAAGGGATCTTGACCCTGAGTGCACTGAGAGCTAACAAAATCCTTTCTCTTTGCAGAAAGGCCAGTCTTTTTATTATGATATCCACTGTCACTAGAGAACTCAGGCTCATCACTTTCCACAATATTCATTTTGGCTCCTTCAGAAGATTTATCTTTGAATAAATTTCCCCGATTGCACTCCCGATGATCTTCAGTTTCATGAATGTGAGAATCCTGATGAATTACCTTCTGTGATGAACCACTTGATGTTCTCAATTCATCACAAGCTTTGCTGCTACTTCCAACATTTTGAATCTTTTCCTCTGAAATCATTATTTCAGGCAATAGATCATCATGACTACTGGTATCAATGTTCTGTCTAACCATTTTTGATGCAGCACCCTCACAACTACCATCCAAGCCTCCAACAAGAGCTCCATTTTCCAAGTTTCCTTTTTGTACAATAGCTTGGGGAATTTGTGCAGACAACTCTGTTGAAACACCATCTCTTTGAGATGATTCAAAATCATGAACTGTGTCGCACCTGAGACTAATGACTTCCTGCTTAAACCTTTTGGAGTCCTTTATGCAAGTACCAGAACTGCTCTCTGATATGGGTTCAGTTTCGCTATGTTTTCCTTCATGAGCAGTAAAGGCATCAATCTTCCTCTTAGAAGGCGCCAGAGTCCTAGGTTGATTTTCTTGCAGGCCATTTGTGTTGGCCCACAAACAAGGAGTTGCATTCCCACTTGGTAAAACATGTTCATGTTGAGCATCAGTGCCTCTTACTGCATGACTCTGCTTAATGCCATTAGAATCAACATCATTAAAACGATCTCCATCTCTGGAGTGACTGCCGACCTCCAATCCGCTCTTTGCTTTCAAGGATGTAGAAAGAGGATTGGTAGTATCTACAGTATCCTTAATCTGATTGTCAATTGAAAACAAAGAAAATCCCAGACAATCAGACAGGTAAATTGCAAATGTGCGAACTTATCAAATTCCACATAGAAACTAAGATTAGCTCACTTGTTGCAAAGCACATTTTGGCAAGCAAGATCTTTTTTCGGTAATAAATGACCGAACATCCCATTTCAACATGTCTGGCCCAGCCATATTTTGATCTGATGAGACCTGGTCAAATATACACACGGTGCAGATTTAAACATGTGAAAAACAGCATTATTCAAAACTCTCAAGCATAGATTGGCCCTTGTAAACAAATTACTAAAATCACAGAAAATATTCATTTAATAAACTAGTTACTGAACCATATAACCCAACCTTGATAAGTTAAACTGAGGTACTTACCTCCAACAATAAGTGGCGGAGGACATCTTCACAGCGCACTGATTGATCCAATTCAATTTTATCACTGGGAACTGAAGCATCATTATTTGCACTTGAGATTTCCTGGACAGACAAGGTCTCTAAAACTCTCAAGGAGACAAGATCCCTTGCATTTCTTCCCACTTCATCAGAAATTTCAGGAGTCTGCTTAACCAAATCTGTTATGCATGAACCAGAAAAGTCAAAGCAGCCATTATTACAGTTGATACAACAGTTTTTGTCGCAAAGTAAATGTAATTTCACACATACCAATGAGTAAAGATGTGTCTATCTCATTGGAAGTTGCCAATGTTTCGATCACCCATATCCATGGTAGACTTGATGTGCTATGCTTGGTATCCATGAAGGCCGTTGGAGTGCTTCTGAGATCATATATTTGATTGTCATCTACCTTACATTTATGTTATCCCAGATAACAGTTTAATGCAAAGATAAAAGACACAAAGGTGTTATAGATAGACAACATAACCAGAGAACAGTACACCTATATGAAATTTTTAAATTTGCATACTGGGTGAAATAAGATGCGTACCTGGAGTGCAAGTTCAATGACGTAACGCATGAAGCGGAGGTGGAAGTGAAGATTTATACACAAGTCATTCCCAAGAAAGGAAGTATCAAATATCTTGGCTCTATTATCTAAGCAAACTGAGAGATTGACCATGATGTCGCATATCGTATTGGAGCAAGATGGTTGAAATGGAGGCCCGCGTCCAGGGTATTGTGTGATAAGAATGTTGTCACCAAGGTTTAAATGTAAGTTCTATAGAGTGATGGTTAGACCTACATTGTTGTATGGGGCAGAATGCTGGACATTCAAGAACGTACATGCTCAGAAGATGAAGGTAGCGGAAATAATGATGCTTAAAATGAATGTGTGGACATGCTAGGAGAGATAAAATTAAAAACGAAGTTATACAGGACAAAGTGGGAGAGGTATTTGCAGCGGAAAAGATAAGGGAAGCGAGACTGAGATGGTTTGGGCATGTAAAGAGGAGGTGCGCGGATGCACCAGTTAGGAGGTGTGAGAGGTTGGCTATAGCAAGTTTTAGGAGAGGTAAAGGTAAGCAGAAGAAGAACTAGGGGAGGTGATTAGAAATAACATGACACATCTTCAACTTATAAGAACATAACCCTAGATATGAAGGTATGGAGGTTGAGCATTAGGGTAGAACGGTAGTAGGAATTCGAGTGTTGTCACACTTTTATGTGGGAGAGGCAAGGGGTCAATCTCCTCTTCTAAGTATTTGGTAATATTAGTTAATTGTCACGTAGTATCTTATTCTTGATTTTTCACTACTACAGGTTGCTTCATTTGTTTTGTGTATCTTATTATTGTGATGCCATTATTTTCCTTTTAAGCCTACTTTTATTACACTTTTTTGAGCCGAGGATCTAGCGGAAATAGCTCTCTACCTCACAAAGGTCTGCGTACATCCTATCCTCCCCAGACCCCACTTGTGGAATTACACTAGATATGTTGTTGGTGGTGGTGTGGATGAATAAGATGCATCTAATCCTTGAACAACAAGGTCAGCCAACATAGAGGTTCATCTTAAGGGGGTGGTTTGGAGGAGTCTACTAGGGTAAACACGGTTGGAGGAGCCTACTAGGTAAACACAGTTACTGAGTAACTTCCCTCTCAAACACAACCACAATAACACGAGCAAGCCGCCAAAAGAATTTTTTTTCATCAAAAAATATTACCTAATTCCTATGCAAGCCAATTTTATCAATAAAATAGATGCAAAACTAAAAGATGGAAATACAAAATTATTTCAATTGTTAAATTTGGAATGAGGATATTGAGGACAAGGTGGGAGTGGCCTCCATGATGGACAATATGAGGGAACCAAGACTGAGATGGTCTGGACATGTGAAGAGAAGATGTAGAGATGCCCCTGTGAGGAGGTAATGAGAGGTTGGATATAGTGTGTACGGGGAGAGGTAGCGGTAGGCCGAAGATGTATTGGGGCAAGTGATTAGACAGGACATGGTATAGCTTCAATTTACCGAGAACATCACCTTAGATAGAAGGATTAGGAGATCGTGGATTAGGGTAAAAGGTTAATAGGTAGTGGATTGTTGTCTGGATTTTCAACGGAATTAGGCTTGGTAGTGATATGGAGCACCGTGTATGTCGTAGTAATAACCTTATTCATGTAGTTTATTGCTTTTGATATCTGTTACCATCTGTTGTTTATGTGTTTCGGTTATTGCACTATTTTTGTTGTTGTTGTTGTGTTCCTTTCCTGAATGCTCTACATTGCTTTCCTTATTAGTTGACATGTTTTCTTCACTGTTGTTTTTCCTTTCCGTAACTACTTTGATTTGTTGCACTTGAGCCAAGGGTCCTTCAGAAACAACCTCTCTACCTCCACTAGCTAGGGGTAAGGTATGCGTACACTCTACCCCTCCTCAACCCTCACTTGTGAGATTGCACTGGGTATGTTGTTGTTAACTAGAGAACTAGGAAGTTCCCCAACTTTTAAAATAAGTTACGGTCATAGGCTTGGAACATTGATATACATACTTAACTCACCTTCCCAAAAATATCCTTCTAAGACTAGCAACACTATGTTTATAATAACTTCATTTTCTTCACCAACGTCAAAACACTAACCACCACCACCCCCCCCCCCCCAAAAGGCTAAAGCAAAATCAGACGGGTTTTTTTTTACGACCGATAAAATCCCTCATGAGTTAGCTGGCCCAACACCAGTTGGCACAAACGTCTGAAACAACAACAATCTTCTAACCAGTAAACTATGAGTAATGGGAGTGCGAAAACAACAGGAATGGACATATGTTTCAATAACAGAATCATTTGTTACTTCTCTTTTTATACCGACGACCCTGAAATAAGAGCTGAATATTTCTAAATTCTTTATATTTCATTAAAGGAGATTGTGTTATTGTGTTATTTTATTTTTGAAGTTTAACAGAGAAACCATAATATTGAAAAAATGATTTATTTTAAAGGTCCTACTGCACATCTTCCTCCTCATTATAGCTACAATTTCATAATGCTTCATGCTTTTCCAGTTACCAAAGCAAAACAAATTGCCCCTTTCAACTTAACATACGCACTACAAGTGTAACAAGCTTACAAAGAGTGTAGTTGAGGTAAGATTAAATGACATTTGTTTTTTTTGATAAGGAGGTAAGATTAAATGGCATTGCAGTTCCTAAATCCAAAATTCTAATATCTAGGACCAATATTCCAAAAGAATTGTATAGATAGATGACGATGTCACGCATAGAACCAAGATAGCATGACTGAACTGGAGAACTGCTACCATACTACTATGCAGACTGCAGTTAAAGAATATCCATCAATGTGAAAGGCAAGACTTATAGAACGGTTGTATGATCAACAACGTTAATGTTATGCGTCTAAGTCCAACATATGCATAAAATGAGTATCTCAGATATGAAGATGGATGTGTGATTAAAAAGTGACAACATTAAGGTGCAAGTAGCACACATAGAAGATAGAGTGAGAGAAGGCCAGTTGAGAAGGTTGGGATTGAGACTCTAGTAGTTGTTGTTACTCATAACAAAATCAAAGAAAACATAATAAACAACTCTTTTCCCATTTAAATTGTACAAATTTAAGTTGTTTCTTTTTCTGAAGAACCATCAAAACACATTCTTCTGGGACACATACCTCAAAGGTAAGGGTATGGGACCCTGTGATTCAAGGAAAACATCATGAACTAAAACACAAACAGAAAACAAAGAAGGGCACCCCACTTTCTGATGCATACCTCAAGGGATCATGGGGCAACTAATGCTTGGTGATCCGACAGAGTTGGGAAAGTTGCAGGTCACCATTGATGGAGGACGAAAAGACTGAAATATTAGTATGAACGAAAGAGTCGGGTCGGGCAATTGGTCTCAAGGCTTTAGGAAACGGCACTTATCCCCTTGAGATTTGATAAACTGGAAACACACCCTTGTTTTATGTGAAAAGTATTTGTCACTTTTCCCATTAAAAAGCAACGTGAAAAATATTACATTAAAAATCATTCATTTCACCGAGTGAAGTACATAAATGATCCCCTAGGGACTGATCTTCATATTTTGTCTCTAATAAGACAAATTTTACAAAATTAGCTTTTTTTTTCTTTTTTTTTTTTTTTTTTTTTTTTTTTTTTTTTTTTCTGTATAGACAATTATTTTTTTTTGTTCATCTATACCTCAAATATTTCTAAACAACTCTCCATGATTAATTGTTTATCAACTTTTATTTTTATTTTTTTTCCTTTTTCTTTATTTTTTTTATTTTTTTATTTTTCTTCTCTTTTTTCTTTTTTTCTTTTTTTTTCTCAACCTTTTTTTTTTGCTTTTCTACTCTCAACTTTCATTCTTTTCTATTTTTTTCTCTTTTTTATTTTTTCTTTTAATTTTATTTTTTCTTTTCTCTCTATTTTTTTATTTTTCTCGATCTTTATTTTTCTTTTATTTTTTATTTCATCTTTTTTTTCTTTGTGTTTTTCTTTTTCTTAACTTTTTTTTTCTTCTCTCAACTTTTTTTCTTTTTTTCTTTTTATTTTATTTTTCTCTTTGTTATTGTCTTTGATTTTTATTTTTTATTTTCTCTTTTTTCTTTTATTTTTTTTTATTTTTCTCAATATTTTTTTATTTTTTTTAATGAGATGTTCTATAACTTTTTTCTTAGAGGCAAGACTTAACCCAAAGCAAAAGTTGACTCTATCACATTGTGTCTTGATTTATGAAATGTTCTATACCTCCTGCTTTAGAGGCAAGACATAGCCCAAGGACTTTCAAGCAACAAGTTACGTCTCATGGGTAAGAGTTGACACTACCACATTGTATCTTGATTTATGAAATATTTTATAACTCTTGCCTTAGAGGCAAGACTTGACCCTAGGACTTTCAAACAATAAGTTATGCCGCATGTGAAAGAGTTGATACTACCACATTGTGTCTTAATTTATGAGATGCTCTGTAACGCTTGCTTAGAGGCAAGACTTAGCTCAAGGACTTCAAAACAACAACTTACGCCCCATGGGCAAGACTTGACACTACCACATTGTGTCTTGATTTATGAGATGCTCGATAATGCTTATCTTAGAGGCAAGACTTAGCCCAAGGACTTCAGAACAACAAGTTACGCCCCATGGGTAAGAGTTGATGTCACACCCCTTTTTTCGAACGAGAGTTTTTTCCAATTTAAGTGACGGTATTGAATAGTGACTAATTTATTTATTTATTCACAGAGTCGCCACTTGAAATTGAGTTTTAATGGTGTTCCAAGTCACCTTTTTGAATCTCTAATTAAAAGGAAATGACTCTTTATTTTTGGTCTATGAAAATAAAAGACCGGGTAAGAAATTTTATTGACCGAGGGGAAGGTATGAGGCACCCCTCGAGTCTCGTGGTTCTAGCACGGTCGCTTTTATTGACTTATTTATGACTTGGATTAACTCCTGGATAAATGATTATCTAATTAATAGTTTAACTTACCTAGATGATGCGCGTAAAATGGTGACTTATATTTTTGGCTAAGGAGCGTAGCCGCACACAAGGCCCTTTATTTACAAAAAAAAAAGAGAGTTGACCAAGGAACGTAATCGTACACATGGTCAAACTCAAAATATTTAATTGATTGCACTCCTATCTTTTACTCTTATGACGAGTTTTGATTTTGTTGTAACTCACCTCGCTTTCTCACACATCGATCTCTCTTTTCTTTTATTGATTACGATGGGTCTTGAATAAATTCATAATTCATCTTGCTCAAACTCGCATTAATTAATTAATTAGGCCTTAAGTTAAATGCTCAGGCCACGAGAACTTTAATCATACAGTTAAGCCTTAAAAATGATACGGTTTGAAGAGCGAAATTAAACCAAACCAAACACTTACTGAATTTCAAAGAACTTGAAGAAATAACATTTTATCAAAAGAACTAACGATATCCATGCAAATAAGCATACTAACTAAAAAACAGACAAACTATATGAAACACGAGTCAAAAAAATAATAGAACAGGGGGGAAAATGAACCTTTTACGTGCACAAACTTTTCAACATTTAAAAGAGTGACAGAGCCTTCGAGCTTGAATTACTGTGTAATGAAATAACTAAAAATAGAAGCAAGAGCGTTGTCACCAAAAATTCAAAATAGAGATCGAAACTCAAACTCTTAACCTACGAACCTTCAAGAATACTCTCCTTTTTTGCTTTGTGTTTATGCTTCTTTTTTTTCTGTGTGTTGCTCTATTTTTTCTCTATCTTTTACTCTCGTGCCTCTTTTTTTCTAATTCTCTCTAATTTTTTCCCTCTGTAGCCTATGTCTCCGTATGTGTGTGGTGTCATGTGTGTATATATAGTGATTGTGCGTGTTGTGTGATCATGTAGTGTGTGTGTGTTGTGCAGATGTGGGTGTGTGTAACGTGAATTGGGGTTGTGGGGAGTGATGTGAGGGAGTGAGGGAAAATGCAGGTGAGGGATTTGGGTAGTGAGTTTAGGAATTTTTTTTGTTTGTTTTGTTTTTGCAATAAATAAATAAATAAATAAAATATAATAATAAAAATATTAACTAATCATTTTTATACAAATAAAATATGAAAAGGTTAAATGGCCAGTCTAAAACAAAACGTAATGAGAAAATATTAAGATTACTAGTTTATTTATTAAAAAAAAAAAAATTAAAATTTTCTTTTTGTTGGAAAAATAAAACACCAAAACCTATCCTAAAATATGACTCTATTTTTGTGGTTTTCAAATTAATTAAATAAAACCTACTAAAAATGAAATAAAAATTAGACTTAAAATAAATATTTAAAGCTAAAAATGAGTTAAAACTCGGGAAGGGTCAAAAATTACGTGTCTACAGTTTGTCCCTCTTTGACTGAAAAGACGAAGAGTTTTCAGACAAAGAAGTAGACAACGAGACTAGTTTTGACCCTATCATTATTTAAAAGGAAGAAGGAAAGAGAAAAGGTGCGATCGAACCTTGATTTTGGACAACCTACATATCTTGGGTTATAAGAGAATCAGGTCACGTGTAGTTCAAGGAGATGGAGTAATGAGTTGGAGAGCCGAGTGAGGTCCCGTCGAGTTTCCAGTTCGTGGCTCCTGTTCTTACATCAAAAAATAAAAAAATACAATAAAAAGAAAAGAACTTTAGATGTCTTGAATCTTTCACTAGATCTTCGCTTTGGATCTTTAGTTGTCACCTCACCCTCTTCTGATGGGTACCTTCATCTTAAAGTTTGATCTTGAAGTTAAGATTTGAGACTTGAACTTGAAACTTGGACGTAGTTATTGACGCTCTTCCAAATGATAGCTTGTAGAGTATACTCAGATACTTATTTTTTCATCAGTAGTTGAAAAGAAATGAATCTCACGACGCGGGACTGTTACATGCATTTGAACAACTGACTCCGGTTATCATTGAAATTAAGCGTTCTGAAGTAAGTTGAAACTTTGTTCTTGAACCTCAAGGTCATTCTTTGCTAGGTAAAACCTGCAGGCCATCATAAACAAAAGAAACAAAAAAAAATTGCCCCAGTTTTCACTGAAATTTTTTTTGTGAGTTGTTTAGCAAATGTGAAAATAAAACTCAGACTAGGATGTGTTTATTCTAGGAGAAAATTAGAAATAACAGCTTCAGACTAGGAAGTGTTAAATCCTAGGAGAAAATAAAAAATGACTGTCTCAGACTAGGAAGTGTTTATCCTAGGAGAAAATGAAAAATAACTGTCTCATACTAGGAAATGTTTATCCTAGGAGAAAAATAAAAATAACTGTCTCAGACTAGAAAGCATTTATCCTAGGAGAAAATAAAAAAATGACTGTCTCAGACTAGAAACTGTTTGTCCTAGGAGAAAATAAAAATAACTGTCAATGTAGTGGCCCGAACTTAAGATACACGTGCAACTCGTAAACGTGAAGGAATCATTATGAACCAAGAGTATAAGGTTGTGAATTGATAATTATACAAAGGGACGCTTATACTAAGCCATTTGAAGTGATATACCAAGGTTATAGACCAAAGGGAGACTTGGAACAAAAGTTCAAATTGAAGGATTCACTACGGTGGACTATTTCAAGTAAGCTAGTACAAGGTCTTACTTGTAACGGGTATATCTCCTAATATAACATGATTTAGAGGTCCTATGACATATCAAATTAAAGGTATTTAAGTCTAGTGTGCAACTCAATAAACCTCTTATCCATACGAGTTCGGAGTAAACACGTATGCACATTTTACTACAGACACGCGCACTGCCCAATCACTGCGGGACATGTGGCAGCCTTGGGTAAGTCGGCCAAAAGTGGTGTATTTATATTAAAACTTTGGGATTTCGTCTCCCATACATATCAGAACATAAGGGATCTTCTTAACACTTATATTCTTCAGTTCTTATTCATCTCAATCCCTCCCTAGCCAAAGGTAAGTGAATTCCTTCAAGAATCAAGTGTATTTTTCATCGTAGGTCACGAAAACATACTTAGTCAAGTGTTTTCTTGAAGGAAAAGGTGTTGTTCTTGAAGATAAAAAGGGTGCAGGGATTGTATTCTTATTGATAAAGATAAGGAGTATTTGACGGGAACCAATGACGCTACATAAGGGAGAGAGAGAGTCTCGAAGTAAGGTATGTAAAGCTAAAACCTCTTGTCGCAATCAAGGTACGACCTAAAGTCACATGTTCCTCCTATAAAGGTCTTCATAGATTAGATGCTTCTTGAAAGAAAAGCTTAATTCTATTATAGGTCTCTCTCAAGTGTAGTTCTAAGCCTATAGAGTTATAGTACTCATATCTAGTCAAAGAGGTCACATGTTTCACACGATCATACATGTCTTTAGTTGAAACTCTTAGAAGTTACAGAGCATATATGTCACAAACTTAGAGGAATTAATTGGCCACAAAATAGACCTAAGTATATAAGATCACATAGATATATGATTCTTCAGCTAAAAGAAAGTAATCAATATTCAGATAACGAGTTATATGATTTATAATTTTCCTACTATGAGCCTTTACAAGCAAGACGAGATTATAGCCTACTTTGCAACGTGGGGTGGGTATCACTAGGGCCACTACGTATGACACTATTCTGTGCAAAGAATTCAAACAGAGTCAGCTGGAACTTCCTGCCGTGGATTCCCTGACTACACAGGCCTGCGGGCAGACCTTACAGGAGCCCTGGAGGGCGTACCTTGACAGACCACGTTATCCAGACTGTGAGATTTCACACATGGTTGTGATAGTTGGCTACAAATGCCAAACATGTGTCACTGATCGCCGACAGCAGGCCATCTTGTGACTTCCTAACAGTTAGTATTATATAAGGAGTAGATAAATTATGTAAAAGGGTAAAGATGTCACCTAGGCAAATTCTAGGGATTTTAAACATATGTAATTAAGTAGTGTATAAGACGTTATATAAGGACCTCTGATATTGGTCATTGTATTAGTTTCACTTTCAGTTTCAAATTACATTTCCTGTATGTGTATGCTCAGATTTTCCTATCTTTGATATTCAATTCAGTGAGCATTCTTACATGTCTACTTGTTATTCAGTCTGCTTTACATACCAGTACATGTTTCATATGTACTGACGTCCCTTTATTTTTGGGCGCTGCATTTTATGAATGCAGGCTTAGGTACTCAGGCTATCAGACATCCACAGTAGACCAGAGCCTTCCCATTTATCAGTTGGTAAGCTCCACCTATCTCTGGAGCTATCAGATGCCTAGGTCACATATTTTGGATTCATGTATATATCGTATGTTGGGTATGTCGGGGCTCTGTCCCGACTAGTTATCAGATTTTCAGTTGCAGACTCTTTAGAGGCTTCTTAGACATAGTTTTGTTTCAGCTGTACAGTTTGTCTAGTGGACCCTTCAGTTATTTACGTTTAAACAATATGTAAACACATGTTGATGTCCATATGTTGATGTCCATATTGTTTCTTATCAGTTTATAACTTTATCATGAGTTTAGTATATATGTTTAGCAGGTTCTCGTATAACTCACTTGACGTCCGCCCCTCTTAGCTAGGGGCGTGACAAACTTGGTATCAGAGCATAAGGTTCAAGTGTCCCAGGGAGTCTAAGAAGCCGTGTCTAGTAGGACCTTCCTTATGAATGTGTTGCGTGCCACATTTATAATTAAGGGACTACGCGGGCATTTAGGAATCTGACCTTCTATTAAAATCTAGATCGTGCAGTAGAGCTAAGTCATAGAAAGTTACTCTGACTCATATTCTTCTTATTTGTGATACAGATCATGTCTACCAAAGATACGGATAATGTAGGCTATAGGGCCACTACCGGCACTAATCAAGAGGCAGCCACTATAGCGCATTCTCCAGTACTAGCGGATCAGACCAGGGCTCAAGAGGTCTTGCCAAGTATTCAGGTGCCTAGAACAGAAGGGCATACAAGAGTTTCTACACCTCCAGTAGCATCAACAACAGTTTCTACACTGCCTGTACCACCACCAGGTGCCTCAGAGCAGGATCTTAGAGGAGCAATACAGTTGTTCACCCAGTTAGTAGTTGCTCAAGTCCAAGGACAGAATATTGCTACACGTAACACTATTCAGGGGGAGACTGTTAGATCCAGAGTTCGTGATTTCCTCAGGATGAATCCCCCGGTGTTTACAGGATCTAGTGTGAAAGAGGACCCTCAACAGTTTATAGACAAGATCACCAGAATCTTCAGGGTTATGCATATATCTGAGACTGAGGCTGTGGAGTTGGCCTCCTATCAGCTAAAAGATGTTGCCATTTCCTGGCATGAGATGTGGGTCGATTCCAGGGGCCCGGATGCCTCTCTAGCAGTTTGGAAAGAATTCTCGAGGGCCTTTATGGATCACTTTTTACCTTTAGAGCTTGGGGAAGCGAGGGTGGATGAATTTCTATCCTTACGACAGAATAACCTTAGTGTTAAGGAGTATAGCATGCGATTTACGCAGTTGGCCAGATTTGCTCCAGAGATGGTCAGCACCCAGAGGGCGAGGATGCATTACTTTGTGGGTGGCCTCGGAGATCATTTGATTGAATCTTGTGCGATTGCTACACTTAATAATGATATGGATATTGCTAGATTGATGGCATATGTACAGTAGGCAGAGGATCGCATCCATGACCATAGGGCAAACAGATCAGAAAGGGAGCAGAGTAAGAGAGCCAGGGCAGCTGGTAGGTATCACAGGAGTGACAAGGCTTCCTCCAGCAGAGGTCCACCTAGCAAGGCTCAGTCGGCATCCAGCTTCACAGCTAGTGCTCCAGCTCAGTCATCAAGGTCCATACAGGATCAGAGTCAGACTTCTAGGGCACTAGGCCCTCACTATCAGAGAGGTACTAGTAGGGGATAACCACCTCATCTTACTTGTAGACAATGTGGTCGTTCTCATTTCGGAGAGTGCTTATATGGCTCTACTGCTTGT
This sequence comes from Jaltomata sinuosa, assembly GCA_003996215.1. Taxonomy (NCBI): domain Eukaryota; kingdom Viridiplantae; phylum Streptophyta; class Magnoliopsida; order Solanales; family Solanaceae; genus Jaltomata; species Jaltomata sinuosa. Next base: position 69,682 of record QJPP01002202.1, on the reverse strand, counting down.
TATGGGTACGGATTCGAGGGTCACAAGATGCGTGATTGTCCTAGACTTAGAGCTGAGGGAAAGGGTGATAGATCACTGTCCACAGGCTCTGCAGGAGCATCCTCTTCTTCAGCACCACCTTTATCTCATTATCCTCAGGCACAGACAGGCAGACGTACAGGTAGGGGTAGAGGTAGAGGTTCAAGTTCGGGAGCTGGCCCAAATCGAATGTATGCATTAGCAGGCCGACAGGATTTAGAGGCTTCCCCAGATGTGGTTACAGGTACCTTATCCATCTTTTCTTATGATGTTTGTGCATTGATAGATTCAGGGGCGACCCTATCATATGTTACTCCATTTGTTGCTAAGAAGTTTGGAATAGAGCCAGAGTTATTACGTGAGCCATTTGCAGTATCGACTCCAGTAGGAGAGTCTATTATATCTAAAAGGATCTACTATGGGTGTCTAGTAACAATATGTGGCCATGATACATTGGCTAACTTGATAGAGCTAGACATGGTTGATTTTGATGTCATTATGGGCATGGACTGGCTATACTCTTGTTACTCTATAGTTGATTGTCGAGCTAAGGTTGCTCGATTCCATTTCCCAGGAGAATCAGTCTTGGAGTGGAAAGGGAATGTTGTGATGCCTAGAGGAAGGTTTATTTCCTATCTTAAGGCACAAAAGCTTATAACAAAAGGGTGTTTATATCACCTAGTCCATGTCAGAGACCTTGAAGCAGAGGAACGTATGTCAACTCTTCAGTCCATACCCGTTGTGAATGAATATCCAGATGTGTTTCCCGATGAACTTCCTGGATTACCTCCGGTTAGAGATATTGACTTTGGTATCGACCTAGATCCCGATATCCGGCCTATATCCATTCCGCCTTATAGAATGGCACCAGCAGAGTTGAAAGAGCTAAATGAGTAGTTGAAAGATCTACGTGACAAAGGTTTTATTCGACCCATCATATCTCCATGGGGAGCTCCAGTGCTATTTGTACGTAAGAAGGATGGAACAATGCGAATGTGTATAGATTACAGGCAGTTGAATAGAGTGACAATAAAGAATAAGTACTCCCTACCCAGAATAGATGATTTATTTGATCAGTTGCAGGGAGCTAAATGTTTTTCAAAGGTTGACTTAAGATCTGGTTATCACCAGTTGAGGATACGTGAGGTTGATATTCCGAAGACAGCCTTTAGAACTAGATATGGGCACTTTGAGTTCCTTGTCATGTCATTTGGACTGACGAACGCCCCAGCAGCCTTCATGGATATGATGAATAGGGTTTTCAAACCCTTTCTTGATATGTACGTGATTGTATTTATAGATGATATCTTGATATATTCACGTGATGAGGTAAATCATGCAGACCATCTCAGATCAATTCTACAGACCCTTAGAGAACACCAGCTTTATGCCAAGTTTTCTAAATGTGAGTTCTGGGTGAACTCAATGGCTTTTCTTGGCCATGTGGTCTCTAGTGATGGTATCAAAGTGGATTTTCAGAAGATAGAGGCTGTGAAGAGATGGCCTCGACCTACCACTCCGACAGAAGTGCGTAGTTTCTTGGGGCTCGCCGGTTATTACAGGAGGTTTATGGAGGGAGTTTCCTCTATTTCCTCCCTATTGACTAAATTAACACAGAAAGCAGCCAAATTTCAGTGGTCAGATGCTTGTGAAAGAAGCTTCCAAGAGCTGAAAGATAGATTGACTACCGCTCCTGTATTGACCTTACCAGAGGGCACATAAGGGTATGCCATTTATTGTGATGCTTCGGGTGTCGGCCTAAGATGCGTCTTGATGCAACATGGGAAGGTTATAGCATACGCTTCTCGGCAATTGAAAAAGCATGAACAGAACTACCCCACACATGATTTAGAGCTTGAAACAGTTGTATTCACACTTAAAATTTGGCGCCACTATTTGTATGGGGTACATGTTGACATATTTACAGACCATAAGAGTCTCCAATATATCTTCAAGCAAAAGGAGTTGAATTTGAGGCAGAGAAGGTGGCTAGAGTTGCTGAAAGACTACAATGTCAATATTCTCTACCACCCCGGTAAAGCCAACATTGTAGCGGATGCTCTCAGTCATGTTTCTATGGGCAGCCTAGCACATTTGTCACCCGCTCAACATGAAGTAGCACGAGATGTTCACAGATTAGCCAGCCTAGGAGTTCAACTTCTAGATTCTGAAGATGGGGGTGTGGTTGTGCAGAACACTACAGAGTCATCATTAGTGGCGGTAGTGAAAGAAAAAAAATATGATGATCCCTTATTACTCCAGTAACGAGAAGGAATCCGACAACAAAAAAATTCAGCATTTGAGATGGTGGGGGATGGATCCTTAATGTGCCGAGGAAGACTGTGTGTTCCTAATGTAGATGTTCTAAGACAACAGATAATGGCTGAAGCACATTGTTCCCGGTATTCCATTCATCCAGGCTCTACAAAGATATACCATGACCTTAAAGAGGTCTATTGGTGGAATGGCATGAAAAGGGATATAGCAGAGTTTGTATCACAGTGCTCCAACTATCAGCAAGTGAAAGCAGAACATCAAAGGCCCGGTGGCCTAGCTTAGACTATGAGCATTCTAGTATGGAAATGGGAGGCCATTAACATGGATTTTGTTACAGGTTTGCCTTCCTCATTTCACAAGCATGAATCTATTTGGGTGATCTTTGATCGATTAACAAAATCAGCCCACTTCTTACCAGTTAAGTCTACCAGTACCACAGAAGATTATGCCAAGTTATATATAAGAGAGATTGTTCGCTTGCATGGAATCCCAATGTCCATCATTTCAGATAGGGGTGCCCAGTTCACCTCACACTTTTGGAGGTCATTCTAGGATAGTTTGGGAACACAAGTGAACCTTAGCACCGCATTCCATCCACAGACGGATGGCCAAGCTGAGCGCACTATTCAGAAACTCGAAGAAATGTTGAGAGCATGCATTCTGGACTTTAAAGGCAATTGGGATGATCATTTGCCCTTGATAGAATTTGCCTATAATAATAGCTATCACTCCAGTATTGGCATGGCTCCATTTGAAGCTCTTTATGGGAGACGATGTAGATCACCTATTGGTTGGTTTAATGTAGGTGAGACTCAAATATTATGACCAGATCTTGTCCATCAAGCAGTTGAAAAGGTAAAGCTAATACAGGAGCGGCTGAAGACCATTCAAAGCCGACAAAAATCTTATTCAGATGTGCGGCGCAGAGATTTAGAGTTTCAAGTTGATGACTGGGTATTCTTGAAGGTATCGCCTATGAAGAGGGTTATGCGATTTGGAAAGAAACGTAAGTTGAGCCCTAGATATATTGGTCCTTATAGAATCCTAAAGAGGGTTGGCCAAGTAGCCTATGAGGTTGATTTACCTCCTGAGTTAGCAGCAGTACATCCAGTCTTTCACGTGTCTATGTTACGTAAATGCTTAGCGGATCCTTCTCAAGTTATCCCTTTAGAGGGTATAGAGATCTTAGGAGATTTATCATATGAAGAAGTCCCAGTGGCCATACTAGATAGACAAATCAGAAAATTGAGAAGGAAAGAAATAGCTTCAGTTAAAGTCCTATGGAAAAGTCAGAATGTAGAATAAGCCACGTGGGAAGTAGAGGCCGACATGAGGGTGCAAATATCCTCACTTATTCAAGGAACAACCAGGAGGTTTTGAAAGTTATTACTCCTTTCATTCGAATATCAATTTTAGTCATATTTGTTAATACTGTTTTATCAATATGCTAAATTTTCAGGTACTTGATACGTACCTTGATAGACCACGTTATCCAGACTGTGAGATTTCACACATGGATATGATAGTTGGCTACAGATGCCAAAAAGGTGTCACCGATCACCGACAGCAGGCCATCTTGTGACTTCCTGACAGTTAGTATTACATAAAGAGTAGATAAATTATGTAAAAGGGTAAAAATGTCACCTAGGCAAATTCTAGGGATTTTAAACATATGTAATTAAGTAGTGTATAAGACGTTATATAAGGACCTCTAATATTGGTCATTGTATTAGGTTCACTTTCAGTTTCAAATTACAATCCCTGTATGTGTATGCTCAGATTTTCCTATCTTTGATATTTAATTCAGTGAGCATTCTTACATGTCTACTTGTTATTCGTCTGCTTTACATACCAGTACATGTTTCATATGTACTGACATCCCTTTATTTTTGGGCGCTGCATTTTATGAATGCAGGCTCAGGTACTCAGGCTAGCAGACATCCACAGTAGACCAGAGCCTTCCCGTTGATCAGTTGGTAAGCTCCACCTCTCTCTGGAGCTATCAGATGCCTAGGTCACATATTTTGGATTCATGTATATATCGTATGTTGGGTATGTCGGGGCCCTGTCCCGATTAGTTATCAGATTTTCAGTTGCAGACTCTTTAGAGGCTTCTTAGACATAGTTTTGTTTAAGCTGTACAATTTGTCTAGTGGGCCCTTCAGTTATTTACGTTTTGGAATATGTAAACACATGTTGATGTCCATATTGTTTCTTACCAGTTTATAACTTTATCATGATTTTAGTATATATGTTTAGCAGGTTCTAGTATAACTCACTTGACGTCCGCCCCTCCTAGCTAGGGCGTGATAAACTTGTTGAAATAGTCCACCGTAGTGAATCCTTCAATTTGAACTTTTGTTCCAAGTCTCCCTTTGGTCTATAACCTTGGTATATCACTTCAAATGGCTTAGTATAAGCGTCCCTTTGTATAATTATCAATTCACAACCTTATACTCTTTGTTCATAATGATTCTTTCACGTTTACGAGTTGCACGTGTATCTTAAGTTTGGGGCACTACATTATCCCCCCCCTTGGGATCATTTGTCCGCGAATGAAGGATACGACTCAAAATTATTCTAACTCTACCTTTTTCCAAAAAAAATTGGCAGAGTTTCCCTTGTAAACTATCTTATCCGAAACCTGTCAGCTAACCAAAACACATACCATACGCTTCACAGAGCGTCACAACAAGAGAATAATATTCAATAGGTATCAACGAGGCTCTGCTTGGCCTTATAGGAAGGAAAACTATTGTAGTTAATATATCTTACCTCATACACCTTCAAATTTACATCTCAACTATGAGGAACATATAGAACTCTTGAATCATAGGCACGTATCAAGTACCTGAACATTTAGCATATTGATAAAATAGTATTAACAAATATGACTAAAATTGATATTTGAATGAAAGGAGTAATGACTTTAAAAATCTCCTGGTTGTTCCTTGAATAAGTGAGGATATTTGCCCCTCATGTCGGCCTCTGCTTCCCATGTGGCTTCTTCTACATTCTGACTTTTCCATAGGACTTTAACTGAAGCTATTTCTTTCCTTCTCAATTTTTTGATTTGTCTATCTAGTATGGCCACCGGGACTTCTTCATATGATAAATCTCCTAAGATCTCTACCCTCTAAAGGGATAACTTGAGAAGGATCCGCTAAGCATTTAGGTAACATAGACACATGAAAGACTAGATGTACTGCTGCTAACTCAGGAGGTAAATCAACCTCATAGGCTACTTGGCCAACCCTCTTTAGGATTCTATAAGGACCTATATATCTAGGGCTCAACTTACCTTTCTTTCCAAATCGCATAACCCCCTTCATAGGCGATACCTTCAAGAATACCCAGTCATCAACTTGAAACTCTAAATCTCTGCGCCGCACATCTGAATAAGATTTTTGTCAGCTTTGAGCGGTCTTCAGCCGCTCTTGTATTAGCTTTACCTTTTCAACTGCTTGATGGATAAGATCTGGTCCTAATATTTGAGTCTCACCTACATCAAACCAACCAATAGGTGATCTACATCGTCTCCCATAAACAGCTTCAAATGGATCCATGCCAATACTGGAGTGATAGCTATTATTATAGGCAAATTCTACTAAGGGCAAATGATCATCCTAATTGCCTTTAAAGTCCAGAATGCATGCTCTCAACATGTCTTCGAGTGTCTAAATAGTGCACTCAGCTTGGCCATCCGTCTGTGGATGGAATGCGGTGCTAAGGTTCACTTATGTTCCCAAACTATCCTGGAATGACCTCCAAAAGTGTGAGGTGAACTGGGCACCCCTATCTGAAATGATGGACATTGGGATTCCATGCAAGCGAACAATCTCTCTTATATATAACTTGGCATAATCTTCTGTGGTACTGGTAGACTTAACTGGTAAGAAGTGGGCTGATTTTGTTAATCGATCAATGATCACCCAAATAGAGTCATGCTTGTGAAATGAGAAAGGCAAACCTGTAACAAAATCCATGTTAATGGCCTCCCATTTCCATACTAGAATGCTCATAGTCTGAGCTAGGCCACCGGGCCTTTGATGTTCTGCTTTCCCTTGCTGACAGTTGGAGCACTGTGCTACAAACTCTGCTATATCCCTTTTCATGCCATTTCACCAGTAGACCTCTTTAAGGTCATGGTACATCTTTGTAGAGCCTGGATGAATGGAATACCAGGAACAATGTGCTTCAGCCATTATCTGTTGTCTTAGAACATCTACATTAGGAACACACAGTCTTCCTCAGCACCTTAAGGAACCATCCCCCGCCATCTCAAATGCTGAAATTTTTTGTTGTTGGATTCCTTCTCGGTACTGGAGTAATAAGGGTATGCCATTTATTGTGATGCTTTGAGTGTCGGCCTAGGATGCGTCTTGATGCAACATGGGAAGGTTATAGCATTCGCTTCTCGACAATTGAAAAAGCATGAACAGAACTACCCCACACATGATTTAGAGCTTGCAGCAGTTGTATTCGCCCTTAAGATTTGGCGCCACTATTTGTATGGGGTACATGTTGACATATTTACAGAACATAAGAGTCTCCAATATATCTTCAAGCAAAAAAAGTTGAATTTGAGGCAGAGAAGGTGGCTAGAGTTGCTGAAAGACTACGATGTCAATATTCTCTACCACCCCGGTAAAGCCAACATTGTAGCGGATGCTCTCAGTCGTGTTTCTATGGGCAGCCTAGCACATTTGTCACCCGCTCAACATGAAGTAGCACGAGATGTTCACAGATTAGCCAGCCTAGGAGTTCGACTTCTAGATTCTGAAGATGGGGGTGTGGTTGTGCAGAACACTACAGAGTCATCATCTCTTAATGTAGTTCCCCGAACTTAAGATACACGTGCAACTCGTAAACGTGAAGGAATCATTATGAACCAAGAGTATAAGGTTTTGAATTGAGAATTATACAAAGGGACGCTTATACTAAGCCATTTGAAGTGATATACCAAGGTTATAGACCAAAGGGAGACTTGGAACAAAAGTTCAAATTGAAGGATTCACTACGGTGGACTATTTCAAGTAAGCTAGTATAAGGTCTTATTTGTAACGGGTATATCTCCTAATATAAAATGATTTAGAGGTCCTATGACGTATCAAATTGAAGGTATTTCTGTTTAGTTTGCAACACAATAAACCGATCATCCATACGAGTTTGGAGTAAAACGTTATGCATATTTTACTACAGACACGCGCACTGCCCAATCACTGCGGGACATGTGGCAGCCTTGGGTAAGTCGGCCAAAAGTGGTGTATTTATATTGAAACTTTGGGATTTAGTCTCCCATACATATCAGAATATAAGGGACCTTCTTAACAATTGTTTTCTTCAGTTCTTATTCATCTCACGCCCTCCCTAACCTAAGTTAAGTAAATTCCTTCAAGAATCAAGTGTATTTTTCATCGTAGGTCACAGAAACATACTTAGTCAAGTGTTTTCTTGAAGGAAAAGGTGTTGTTATTGAAGATAAAAAGGGTGCAGGGATTGTATTCTTATTGATAAAGGTATGACTTCTGTTCTATCCCTATAAATATGACTCTAAGAGTTGTTTTAAGTATAGTTTACGGGTAGGACTCACTGGACGGTGAAAGGAAGCCGTGAGTCCATGTTTTGCCCATTGTAACTAATATATTCGGTGAGGAGGGAGTATGTAGAGGGCTGTAATGGTTGTAATATTGAATAAACGAGGTGTGTATTGTGGTGTATTGAGGCAGCAAGCTTGCTGCGATAAGGAGGGACGCTATGTATAGCAAACACGATTTCTATGGCTCTTGCAATCTTGTCCCTCGTCAAGTGTTTGATAAAATGCCTAAATGGATTGAGGATGTTGTTTATATGTTATTTGGCTTCCTATCACTGTATTAAATGTTATAATTCTCTCCCAACTTAATCTATGAGATTAAAGAGTCATTTAAACGCTACTAAATAAAGAACTCCCGAGGCGGTATTTAAAAGTCTAGGGGTCAAGTTTATGACCTTTTTTGGGATATGGAATTGGCGGCATATTGTAAGGAATTGATGGAGGGATTAATATTGACTTCATAGGTGGTCATAGTTCAGTTGATAAGGGGAAAAGAAAGAGGTGGGATGATACCCCATTTAACTATCTTATTTGCTAAGCTTGTTGCTCGTAAGCTATTATCATCTTCCCGACCTCGCCATATTTATTGGTTAGTTACTTATACTATTGAATATGTTGTTATTTCATAGATAAGGAGTGTTTGATGGGAACCAATGATGCTACATAAGGAAGAGAGAGTCTCGAAGTAAGGTATGTAAACCTAAAACCTCTTAGTTTGTCACGCCCCTATCTAGGAGAGGCGGACGTCAAGTGAGTTATACGAGAACCTGCTAAACATATATACTAAACTCATGATAAAGTTATAAACTGATAAGAAACAATATGGACATCAACATGTGTTTACATATTCCAAAACATAAATAACTGAAGGGCCCACTAGACAAACTGTACAGCTGAAATAAAACTATGTCTAAGAAGCCTCTAAAGAGTCTGCAACTGAAAATCTGATAACTAGTCGGGACAGGGCCCCGACATACCCAACATACGATATATACATGAATCCAAAATATGTGACCTCGGCATCTGATAGCTCCAGAGAGAGGTGGAGCTTACCAACTGATCAACGGGAAGGCACTGGTCTACTGTGGATGTCTGCTAGCTTGAGTACCTGAGCCAGCATTCATAAAATGCAGCGCCCAAAAATAAAGGGATGTCAGTACATATGAAACATGTACTGGTATGTAAAGCAGACTGAATTACAAGTAGACATGTAAGAATGCTCACTGAATTGGATATCAAAGATAGGAAAATCTGAGCATACACATACAGGGAATGTAATTTGAAACTGAAAGTGAAACTAATACAATGACCAATATCAGAGGTCCTTATATAACGTCTTATACACTACTTAATTACATATGTTTAAAATCCCTAGAATTTTCCTAGGTGATATCTTTACCCTTTTACATAATTTATCTACTCCTTATGTAATACTAACTGTTAGGAAGTCACAAGATGGCCTGCTGTCGGCTATCGGTGACACCTGTTTGGCATCTGTAGCCAACTATCACAACCATGTGTGAAATCTCACAGTCTGGATAACGTGGTCTGTCAAGGTATGCCCTCCAGGGCTCCTGTATGGTCTGCCTGCAGGCCTGTGTAGTCAGGGAATCCACAACAGGAAGTTCCAGCTGAATCTTTTTGAATTCTATGCACAGAATAGCGTCGCACATAGTGGCCCTAGTGATACCCATCCCATGCTGCAGAGTAGGCTATAATCTCGTCTTGCTTGTAAAGGCTCATAGTAGGAAACTTATAAATCATATAACTCGTTATCTGAATATTGATTACTTTCTTTTAGCTGAAGAATCATATATCTATGTGATCTTATATACTTAGGTCTATTTTGTGGCCAGTTAATTCCTCTAAGTTCGTGACATATATGCTCGGTAACTTCTAAGAGTTTCAACTGAAGACATGTATGATCGTGTGAAACATGTGACTTCTTTGACTAGATATGACTACTATAACTCTATAGGTTTAGAACTACACTCGAGAGAGACCTATAATAGAATTAAGCTTTTATTTCAAGAAGCATATAATCTATGACGACCTTTATAGGAGGAACATGTTCCTAGGTCGTACCTTGATGGCGAAAAGAGGTTTTAGCTTTACATACCTTACTTCGAGACTCTCTCTCCCTTATGTAGCGCCATTGGTTCCCATAAAACACTCCTTATCTATGACATAACAACATATTCAATAGTATAAGCAACTAACCAAGAAATATGGCAAGGTCGGGAGGATGATAATTGCTTACAAGCGACAAGCTTAGCAAATAAGATAGTTAAATGGGGTATCGTCCCACCTCTCTCTTTTCCCCTTATCAATTGAAATATGAACACCTATGAAGTCAATATTAATCCCTCCATCAATTCTTTACAATGTGCAGCCCATTCCATATCCCAAACAAGGTAATAAACTTGACCCCTCGACTTTTAAATACCGCCTCGGGAGTTCTTTATTTAGTAGCGTTTAAATGACCCTTTAATCTCATAGATTAAGTTGGGAGAGAATTATAACATTTAATACAGTGATATGAAGCCAAATAACATATAAACAACATCCTCAATCCATTTAGGCATTTTATCAAACACTTGACGAGGGACAAGCTTGCAAGAGCCATAGAAATCGTGTTTGCTATACCTAGCATCCCTTCTTATCGCAGCAAGCTTGCTGCCTCAATACACAACAATACACACCTTGTTTATTCAACATTACAACCATTACATCCCTCTACATACTCCCTCCTCACCTAATATATTAGTTACAATGGGCAAAACATGGACTCACGGCTTCCTTTCACCGTCCCGTGAGTCCTACCCGTAAACTATACTTAAAACAACTCTTAGAGTCATATTTATAGGGATAGAACAGCAGCCATACCTTTATAAATAAGAATACAATCCCTGCACCCTTTTTATCTTCAAGAACAACACCTTTTCCTTCAAGAAAACACTTGACTAAGTATGTTTCCGTGACCTACGATGAAAAATACACTTGATTCTTGAAGGAATTCACTTACCTTAGTCTAGGGAGGGCTTGAGATGAATAAGAACTGAAGAAAACAAGTGTTAAGCAGGTACCTTATTTTCTGATATGTATGGTAGACTAAATCCCAAAGTTTCAATATAAATACACCACTTTTGGCCGACTTACCCAAGGCTGCCACATGTCCCGCAGTGATTAGGCAGTGCGCGTGTCTGTAGTAAAATGTGCATAACTTTTTACTCCAAACTTGTATGGATGAGAGGTTTATTGCGTTGCAAACTAGACTCAAATACCTTTAATTTGATATGTCATAGGACCTCTAAATCGTTTTATATTAGGAGATATACCCGTTACAATTAAGACCTTGTACTAGCTTACTTGAAATAGTCCACCGTAGTGAATCCTTCAATTTGAACTTTTGTTCCAAGTCTCCCTTTGGTCTATAACCTTGGTATATCACTTCAAATGGATTAGTATAAGAGTCCCTTTGTATAATTATCAATTCACAACCTTATACTCTTGGTTCATAATAATTCCTTCACGTTTACGAGTTGCACGTGTATCTTAAGTTCGGGGCACTACATTATCCCCCCCTTGGGATCATTCGTCTGCGAATGAAGGATACGACTCAAAATTATTCTAACTCTACCTTTTTCCAATTTTTTTTTCCAGAGTTTCTCTTGTAAACTATCTTATCCGAAACCTGTCAGCTAATCGAAACACATACCATACGCTTCACAGAGCGTCACAACAAGAGAATAATATTCAATAGGTATCAACGAGGCTCAACTTGGACTTATAGGAATGAAAACTATTGTAGTAAATATGTCTTACCTCATACTCCTTCAAATTTACATCTCAACTATGAGGAACATATAAAACTCTTGAATCATAGGCACGTATCAAGTACCTGAACATTTAGCATATTGATAAAATAGTATTAACAAATATGACTAAAATTGATATTTGAATGAAAGGAGTAATGACTTTAAAAACCTACTGGTTGTTCCTTGAATAAGTGAGGATATTTTCCCCTCATGTCGGCCTCTGCTTCCCACGTGGCTTCTTCTACATTCTGACTTTTCCATAGGACTTTAACTAAAGCTATTTCTTTCCTTCTCAATTTTCTGATTTGTCTATCTAGTATGGCCATCGGGACTTCTTCATAAGATAAATCTCCTAAGATCTCTATACCCTCCAAAGGGATAACTTGAGAAGGATCCGCTAAGCATTTACGTAACATAGACACGTGAAAGACTGGATGTACTGCTGCTAATTCAGGAGGTAAATCAACCTCATAGGCTACTTGGCCAACCCTCTTTAGGATTCTGTAAGGACCAATATATCTAGGGCTCAACTTACCTTTCTTTCCAAATCGCATAACCCCCTTCATAGGCGATACCTTCAAGAATACCCAGTCATCAACTTGAAACTCTAAATCTCTGCGCCGCACATCTGAATAAGATTTTTGTCGGCTTTGAGCGGTCTTCAGTCGCTCCTGTATTAGCTTTACCTTTTCAACTGCTTGATGGACAAGATATGGTCCTAATATTTGAGTCTCACCTACATCAAACCAACCAATAGGTGATCTACATCGTCTCCCATAAAGAGCTTCAAATGGAGCCATGCCAATACTGGAGTGATAGCTATTATTATCGGCAAATTCTATCAAGGGCAAATGATCATCCCAATTGCCTTTAAAGTCCAGAATGCATGCTCTCTGTCACGCCTCAAATTACATTTAGACGGACAGGCACTCGATGCCCTAAAGGCCCGAGAGAACCGGCTTATAACCTGTGATTCATCATGTATATAACTATGACAATTAAGAAGCTTTGACTATAGATAAGCTGCCTGAATAACAAGACCAACATAGATAGGCCCAAAACTTATGTATACGATCTGGCCATTGAGGCCACAACTGTTAAGAGCAAAGACATAACTAAGTTTTACTTTAACATTGGTCTACAAAGCCTCTACAAGATAGACAAACTTAGTTTAGGTCGGGACAGGGCCCCGCCTTACCCTTAACTATACAATACCCAAAATATATACCAAAGACTCGGTAAAGCCCCGAATCAACCTGGAGCTCACCAACAGCAGCCGAGTGTCCTGTGCTCCTACTGGGGAGGTCTACTAGCAAGAGTACATGTGCCTGCGGCATGAAATGCAGCGTCCCCATGAGGGACGTCAGTACGAGAGAATGTACTGAATATGTAAGGCATAAAGTAAACCATATGTAAACAAGAGCTCAAATAGAATAAGGTATCAGTGCATAAACATGTAAATAAGAACAGAAGATCACATTCGCTTACACTTGCGAAATCATGTATATTACGTTCTTTGGTTACTCTTCTTTGCTTTATGATCATTGTAAGGCATGTAATACACGTGACCAACTGATCAGTGGTAGAAGAGGAGTCCCATGCTAGGCAATTTAACCCCTGGGATGCTGCCCTCATAAATATACAAATTGGGATCGACCCATGCTAGGCTTTCGCCCCTAGGCTGCCACCCATAAGTACACAAATAGGGATCGACCCATGCTAGGCTTTCACCCCTGGGCTGCCACCCACACATATACAGATTACTTCATTTAGTTTCTTTAATCTTTGAGATTGTTACTTTGGTGGTTGTAACCTTTATTGAGCTCAAAACTATGGACCAGTAGTAGAAGACATGTGGACATGCACTTAAGGCAGTAACAATGATATAAGGAACAAACGTAACATCAACGTACTGTTTAGGAGCTTATATGATACAATGAACCTCATTTGGCTTAGAGAATAACTCACAAAGCTTGCTGTTGAAAGTACCTTTACTAGGAAACTCACTTCGTTGGTAACAACACAAATATAAGAGTTCATGCCAAGGAATATGAAACTGAGAAACCTTACATACCTTGTTGTGTAACTCGGATATTACAACGAATTAAGCTTCCCTCTTTCAGATTATTTATCTACAATGAAATACGTGGCAAAACTAGTATTAGTAGCTAGTTAACTAATTTGGGCTACTTGATCCCACTAAATCAGTAACTAGGCAGTAAGCTCGTAATTGATCAAACCAAGAGTGTTCCTTTCACCTCTTCGCTTCTAAACATATCTACATACTGTACGACCTTCTCATAAGGTCCCTTGAAACTCTTCCGACTTCACAACATATACCAAATAACATACAAAGGTGTGCAGGCAGCAAGTTAACATAACACCCAATTAAGTGGTGTATTACCACACCCTCCTTCCATACTTCAATACAATTTCACACACCCTTTTACAAGTTCAACCAAGCTGTCCTAAATATATACACATAAAACCGCTCCTAAAACAATCCCAAACATCCTTAAACATAATAAGAAAGTATTTTAACTCAAGGATTCCAATCACTACCCCATGGTTCTTGACACAAACACATACAGAATTCTCCATCAAACTTGCATATAAAAAGGGGTAAAAATGGGCAGTAACTTTACCTTAAATTCTGAAAATCTGTCCTTCTAACTTGTACTTCTTCAAGAGCTTGAACTCCCCTTCAACTTAGCTTGAAAAGAGGGAGAATACTTAAGAACCCTAATGGTATTTTATGGCTGCTATGTGAAGCTAAGAGAGAGAGAAAGAAAGAACTTCTAAAATCTATTTTTTTTCAAGTTAAAATGAGTGAAATGAGCTGGTCTTAACCCCTTTAAAGGGGGGCTGCTTTGGCCGACTTTCCTTGCTCATTTTGAGCCACAAAATGTCAAGAAGGTGATACACCTACTTGGCCATTTTACATGGGCTTTGTTGGACTTAACCTTATTGGGCCTTGGCTACCAATTCATTCCCTTTCTTTCACTTCTTTGGGCCAGAATTTATTCAAGTGGGTGATGGGTGTACTTGGCCCTCTAAGCTAGTCAAAATAGTCTTAGTAGGTGATGCACCTACCTAGTTCTTTAGGCTGGTCAATAAGTCAAAGTAGGTGATGCACCTACTTGTCACCTACTAGCTTAGTTAAGTCAAGCAAGCAGCTCTCTTATTTTATTCTATTTTCTAATTTCTAATCCCTTTTGCTTTAACTTAACACTTCACCCTAAATATTTACTCAAATACAACCTTACCATCTCGAGTTTAAATACTTTTGTCGAGGTTAACTTGGCCGTTTACGTGCTGAACTGAATGGGGCATTACAGCACCTCCCAATACACATTAAACTATCACTGCTCATATAATAAACTCGGTCCCTCACCTATATGACAAGGCTATATCAAGTGATATATGAATAGGACTAGTATATGCGGAATACGGGATGTTACACTCTCAACATGTCTTCGAGTGTCTAAATAGTGCGCTCAGCTTGGCCATCCGTCTGTGGATGGAATGCGGTGCTAAGGTTCACTTGTGTTCCAAACTATCCTGGAATGACCTCCAAAAGTTTGAAGTGAACTGGGCACCCCTATCTGAAATGATGGACATTGGGATTCCATGCAAGCGAACAATCTCTCTTATATATAACTTGGCATAATCTTCTGTGGTACTGGTAGACTTAACTGGTAAGAAGTGGGCTGATTTTGTTAATCGATCAATGATCATCCAAATAGAGTCATGCTTGTGAAATGAGGAAGGCAAACCTGTAACAAAATCCATGTTAATGGCCTCCCATTTCCATACTTGAATGCTCATAGTTTGAGCTAGGCCACCGGGCCTTTGATGTTCTGCTTTCACTTGCTGACAGTTGGAGCACTGTGCTACAAATTCTGCTATATCCCTTTTCATGCCATTCCACCAGTAGACCTCTTTAAGGTCATGGTACATCTTTGTAGAGCCTGGATGAATGGAATACCGGGAACAATGTGCTTCCGCCATTATCTGTTGTCTTAGAACATCTACATTAGGAACACACAGTCTTCCTCGGCACCTTAAGGATCCATCCCCCGCCATCTCAAATGCTGAAATTTTTTGTTGTCGGATTCCTTCTTGTTACTGGAGTAATAAGGGATCATCATATTTTTTTTCTTTCACTACCGCCACTAATGATGACTCTGTAGTGTTCTGCACAACCACACCCCCATCTTCAGAATCTAGAAGTCGAACTCCTAGGCTGGCTAATCTGTGAACATCTCGTGCTACTTCATGTTGAGCGGGTGACAAATGTGCTAGGCTGCCCATAGAAACATGATTGAGAGCATCCGCTACAATGTTGGCTTTACCGGGGTGGTAGAGAATATTGACATCGTAGTCTTTCAGCAACTCTAGCCACTTTCTCTGCCTCAAATTCAACTCCTTTTGCTTGAAGATATATTGGAGACTCTTATGGTCTGTAAATATGTCAACATGTACCCCATACAAATAGTGGCACCAAATTTTAAGTGCGAATACAACTGCTGCAAGCTCTAAATCATGTGTGGGGTAGTTCTGTTCATGATTTTCAATTGTCGAGAAGCGTATGCTATAACCTTCCCATGTTGCATCAAGACGCATCTTAGGCCGACACTCGAAGCATCACAATAAATGGCATACCCTTCTGTGCCCTCTAGTAAGGTGAATACAGGAGCGGTAGTCAATCTATCTTTCAGCTCTTGGAAGCTTCTTTCACAAGCATCTGACCATTGAAATTTGGCTGCTTTCTGTGTTAATTTAGTCAATAGGGCGGAAATAGAGGAAAATCCCTCCACAAACCTCTTGTAATAACCGGCGAGCCCCAAGAAACTATGCACTTCTGTCGGAGTGGTAGGTCGAGGCCATCTCTTAACAACCTCTATCTTCTGAAAATCCACTTTGATACCATCACTAGAGACCACATGGCCAAGAAAAGCCACTGAGTTCACCCAGAACTCACATTTAGAAAACTTGGCATAAAGTTGGTGTTCTCTAAGGGTCTGTAGAATTAATCTGAGATGGTCTGCATGATTTACCTCATCACATGAATATATCAAGATATCATCTATAAATACAATCACGTACATATCAAGATAGGGTTTGAAAACTCTATTCATCATATCCATGAAGGCTGCTGGGGCGTTCGTCAGTCCAAATGACATGACAAGGAACTCAAAGTGCCCATATCTAGTTCTGAAGGCTGTCTTCGAAATATCAACCTAACGTATCCTCAACTGGTGATAACCAGATCTTAAGTCAACTTTTGAAAAACATTTAGCTCCCTGCAACTGATCAAATAAATCATCTATTCTGGGTAGGGGGTACTTATTCTTTATTGTCACTCTATTCAACTGCCTGTAATCTATACACATTCGCATTGTTCTATCCTTCTTACATACAAATAGCACTGGAGCACCCCATGGAGATATGCTGGGTCGAATAAAACCTTTGTCAAGTAGATCTTTCAACTGCTCCTTTAGCTCTTTCAACTCTGATGGTGCCATTCTATAAGGCGGAATGGATATAGGCCGGGTATCGGGATCTAGGTCGATACCAAAGTCAATATCTCTAACCGGAGGTAATCCAAGAAGTTCATCGGGAAACATATCTGGATATTCATTCACAACGAGTACGGACTGAAGAGTTGACATACGTTCCTCTGCTTCAAGGTCTCTGACATGGACTAGGTGATATAACTTTTGTTATAAGCTTTTGTGCCTTAAGATAGGAAATAAACCTTCCTCTAGGCATCACAACATTCCCTTTCCACTCCAAGACTGGTTCTCCCGGGAAATGGAATCGAGCAACCTTAGCTCAACAATCAACTATAGCGTAACAAAAGGATAGCCAGTCCATGGCCATAATGACATCAAAATCAACCATGTCCAACTCTATCAAGTTAGCCAACGTATCATGGCCACATACTGTAACTAGACACCCATAGTAGATCCTTTTAGCTATAATAGAATCTCCTACTGGAGTCGATATTGCAAATGGCTCACGTAATAACTGTGGCTCTATTCCAAACTTCTTAGCAACAAATGGAGTAACATATGACAGGGTCGCCCCTGGATCTATCAATGCATAAACATCATAAGAAAAGAGGGATAAGGTACCTGTAACCACATCTGGGGAAGCCTCTAAATCCTGTCGGCCTGCTAATGCATACATTCGATTTGGGCCAGCTCTCGGACCTGAACCTCTACCTCTACCCCTACATGTACCTCTGCCTATCTGTGCCTGAGGATTACGAGATAAAGGTGGTGCTAAAGAAGAGGATGCTCCTGCAGAGCCTGTGGACAGTGATCTATCACCCCTTCCCTCAGCTCTAAGTCTAGGACAATCACGCATCTTGTTACCCTTGAATCTGCACCTATAACTAGCACTAGAGCCATATAAGCACTCTCAGAAATGAGAATGACCACATTGTCTGCAAGTAGGATGAGGTGGTAATCCCCGACCAGTACCTCTCTGATAGTGAGGGCCTTTATGGATCACTTTTTACCTTTAGAGCTTAGGGAAGCGAGGATGGATGAATTTCTATCCTTACGATAGAATAACCTCAGTGTTAAGGAGTATAGCATGCGATTTACACAGTTGGCCAGATTTGCTCCAGAGATGGTCAACACCCAGAGGGCGAGGATGCATTACTTTGTGGGTGGCCTCAGAGATCATTTGATTGACTCTTGTGCGGTTGCTGCACTTAATAATGATATGGATATTGCTAGACTGATGGCATATGCACAACAGGCAGAGGATTGCATCCATGATCGTAGGGCAGACAGATCAGAAAGGGAGCAGAGTAAGAGGGCCAGGGCAGCTGGCAGGTATCACAGGAGTGACAAGGCTTTCTCCAGCAGAGGTCCACCTAGGCAGGCTCAGTCGACATCCAGCTTCACTGCTAGTGCTCTAGCTCAGTCATCAAGGTCCATAAAGGATCAGAGTCAGACTTCTAGTGTCTCAAACTAGGATGTGTTATCATAGGAGAAAACAAAAAAGAACTGTTTCAGACTAGAAAGTATTTATCCTTGGAGAAAAATAAAAATAACTATCTCAGACTAGGAAGTGTTTATCTTAGGAGAAAATAAAAATAACTCAATCTCATTTTTCAGGAGGGTCCTGCTAGTCCCATTTTTCAGGAGGTTCCTGCTACTAAAGTAAATCTCATTGTCCAGAAGGGTCCTACTAGTCCTATTTTTCATGAGGGTTCTGGTACTGAAAATAAATCTCATTGTTCAGGAAGGTGCTGCTACGCTAAATTCCATTATCCAGGAGGGTCCTACTAGCCCCATTTTTCAGGAGGGTCCTGCTACAAAAGCAAATCACATTGTCCAGGAGGGTCCTGTTATGCTAAATTCCATTATCTAGGAGGGTCTTGCTAGACCAATTTTTTTTCAGAAGGGTCCTGCTTCTAAAGTAAATCTCATTGTCCAGGAGGGTCCTGCTACAAAAAATAAATCCCATTGTCCAGGAGGGTCCTGTTACGCTAAATCTCAAATATACACAACACAATTTTTGCCCTAATTTGAACCATGATTTTTTCAAATTTTTGATATAATTACGAATTAGTTTTGCCAAAAAAAATGCAAGATTGATATGCAAATGGGTGTTTTTTCTCTATAATCAAAATGCAACTAGGGTATTTGTTTCTTGTGCAAAAAAGATAGGGTGTTTGTTCCCTAAAATTACTACTAGGGTGTTTGTTCCTTGAGGTCAAAATAAAACTAGGATGTTTGTTCCCTGTGTGAAAAAAGATAGGGTGTTTGTTTCCTAAAAATATCACTAGTATTTGTTCCTTGTGAAAGCATGAAGAATTTCTTTTTTAAGGAAAAAGAATTTTTTTTTGCCCTAGTTCTCTTTATTTTTGGGGATATGAAAATTTTATTTAGTGAGACCGAGTCTTGTTGTAGGACTATCTACGTATTTTTTCATTGAAAGAATCAGGTCAAACATAGTTTATACAAAAACGCAAAACTTTTTTTTTCCTTTGAAGAGTATTTTTTTTATGAAAAGAATGTTGGAGGATGGGTAGAGGAAATCAATTCATTGATTGAACATGTCCTGACTTTAGTTGATACCAACAATTAGTTTTATGCATGTGATACCATCAATAACTTTCAGATATATTTGGAGTTAACTTAGAAGTAATTCCTCTAGTTTCAAATGGTACCTCAAACTTGCTTAAGTAGTGACAAGATTTGTTCACTTTGCTCTAATCAAGGGTTTAGAAATATTCCTATCCTCATGTTTCAAGTGCCCTTACCATAAACAAAGTCCTATGTCACACTTAAATTAAAGCATTTAGATCTTAGGATGTTTGAGAAGACACTCACACTCAGAAAGATATTCAATGCATGCAACTGAGATACCATATGCTTGGCCCTCATGTAAGTATCTACTAATGTGAGAACACTTAGAATGGTATCAAGTAGGACTTGTCATTGGCTTGTTATATAGGCTTAGGAGTAGGTAAGATATTCATCTGGGATCGAGTGACTATTCCCTCCTTAAGCATTGCATTATGCGCTCAATATTTTTTATTTTCGCACTTGATCTTCATTTGCTTTGATGCTTCTTTTCATTTTTCTTTGACTTTTTTTTTTCTCTTGTTTTTTTTGGATTCTCCTTCTTTTGGAGTTTTTTTTCAATCTTTTTTTCTTCACATTCTTCACCTTCTCGTTTTTCCATCAAACTTAGTTCTTTATTAGTGCACTCAAGGAGGCGGGGCCAATAGAAGAGTAGCGCATTTATGCATTAAAAAAGATATAGTCTGAGATGTGGTTATCCAACAAAAGGGCTTTAAGATCAAAAGGGGAGTTCTAGGGATTACATGTATTTTGTAGGCTTGAAAGGCACAATCAGATCAAAGAAAGCTTGCAATCCTTTACTACGTAAAGTGTTTCTCAAATTTTGCCTCAACAAACATTGGGGCCAAGTTCTAGATCAACAAAACTATGTCATTGAATTTTCAATCTAAAACTCACCTCACAATGCACATGAAACAATGAGGTCAGACTTGTTTAACCCTGACTTTAAGTAAGAGAATTTTTTAAGTGTCACTTATATATAATTAAGAGGTACCAAAAGAATCTATGGTTCACAATAAAGTTGGTCCACTCCATCATGTCAAGTAATTTAATATATATATTTTTTCATGCACACCTCTAAGTGTTGGTACCAACCAAGTCAAGAGATTTTTATCTTTTATTTTTTTAAGTGAAACCGAACCTAAAAGAAGGGTTGCCTATGTATCTTGTTGAAACAAGAATCAGGTCAGACGTAGTTCAAGAAACTTGAATATGAAGTAACTTTTTTTTTTGGATTTTTGAATAAAGGATTTTTTTGAATTTTCGAATAAAAATAGAAACTTTTTTTTAAAATTTTGAATAAATATCACCGAACCCGAGGAGGGTTGCCTACGTATCTCACCGGAATGAGAATCAGGTGTGCCTATTTTGTCCAAATTGGACAGTTAGGAAACTTTTGAAAGATTGAAACCTTGTAAAAATGTAACTTTTTTGTTTTATAAAATGGTTTAAAAGAAAAATCTTTGGGATTTTCTTTTTTTACGAACTAATACAAGATAAACTAAAAAGACAAACTATTTTTGGCGAATTTCCTAAGAAAAAATTGTAAAAACAATTTTATTTTAAAAAAAATTAAGACCCGAAAAAACATGGAGTTTAAAGAACACGGACATAAAATCAGAGGAATACTTCACTCTCTTTTATTTCGCTAATTACACTAATTCGGTCAACAATTATCAAGCCTTCCGTATGATATTACAAATACCACATAAGATGCACATGTTGGTCTCAACAGATGGTACCTGTCCTAAACGGACCTGGCCCCTCTGCTGAGTCCCACCAAGTCAAATGCATGATGCAGATAAAGTGGAGCCTAATAGAGATACCAGTGTGCATTTAAGTTCTACTATGATAAAACATAATAGAGAAAGGCATCTAGACTGGCTAAATCGAGTGGACAACTCAGGCCGGGGAGGGTTAGTTTACCGGTAGCAGAGCTATTCCGATTTTACTGGTGGTTCAACCCTGCCTAACATATGTGATTAATATTCCTGATCCAGGAGCATAACCACACACAGGGTCATCTTGGATAGAAGATTTTGTGGAGCGTATCCGCACACACAGTAAACAGAGGTAGATGTACTCAGAGACTCAAAAGGATGCACGAGAGAAAACAATTTATATATACCGTCACAAAATATCAAAACGGTAAATAAGCAGTCAAAGAGAATATTAGGCCAATAAAAATAATATATTTATCCAAAAAATAAATAAAGCCAAGCATAAGTCAATATAAAAAGCTCGAATTCTGGTTGTCCCCAACAGAGTCGCCATATATGTCACGCCCCTTTTTTTCGAGGGAGAGAATTTTTTCAATTTAAGTGATGGTATTGAATAGGAATTAATTTATTTATTTATTCACAGAGTCGCCACTTGGAATTGAGTTTTAATAGTATTACTGTAGGCTCAACTGCACGAGTGGAAAAGGATACATGCTTTTGAATCAGTAGACCTACGCACTAGTGGGCTTCTCTCAAGCCCTTGTGCAGTCTATTGACTTTCTGATGGCTCTATCTGAGAGCATCTCACTGACAGGAATTTGAACTATATTGTTTCCACTACCTTAAAGATGAGGCATGAGTAGAGGAATTGGATCAACGCATGAATCTGCATAAGTTTATGAAGGAATAACTTTACTGCACGATCTGGAGTATGAACAAAGGGAAATATTTCCTAAATGCCCGGTAGCCCCTCGAAGAAAAGTACAGACGTCTCCATACCATTCTGCAAGACTCTACTAGATGTGGCTTCATAGACACCCTAGGACACTTAAACTTTGTACTCTAATACCAAGTTTGTCACGCCCCAAGTCTACACCCTAGACGTAAACGGGACCTGAGACCGCAAGTGATCCTAAGATAACCCTTCTTGCTGGCATAATTCATGAGCAACTAAATATAAATAGATAAACTGAAGAGTATTATGTGAAAGCTGAAACATATGATGAGCTCTTAAAGAGCACTATAATAAACTGAAGTTTTATAAACCAAAATACAACTCATTTGAAAAATGATACAACTGACTGACTGACTGTCTATAAAGCCTCTACTAACACTGAACTATAGTTAGTCGGGACATGACCCCCAACTACCTTTAATCAATGTATAACAACTAAAATAACCGCTATAACTACTAACTGATTGGAGTTCTTGAAAAAGGAGAACTCGTTCCCTGCTGACTGAAAGTTGCGATCAGTCTGACCATGATCCTGGAAGCTAGCACTAAAACCTGCATCATCAAAAGGATGCATCACAAAAGGGTATTTGATCAGTACTTTGAATGTACTGAGTATGTGAGATAATGCACTAACTTTTAAAATATGAGAAAACATGTATATACTAGAAACATAATTGAAAGCTGGACTAAGTATGGATATGTGAGAATGCATAAGTTAACGCTGTAAAACATGGGCTCTTTTACTGAAGAGTATAAAATGTTTCTTAGTTGTAAACTGTGAGATACACAGACTATAAGATAACTAATCATGCTTAAAGTATTGATGAGCGGTTTAAAAACTATAAATTAAATCTGTAGTACTCAGGCCCAAACATAATATACGCAAAATTTGCAATGTAAGGATATTCTGGAATATGTAGTTTAAAAACTGTAAAATTGAACTGAGGGCCTAGTACACAAGTACTGAGTTTAATTCTGTGGGAGATTCTGTTAACCGACATAAATCACGTGAGCTAAACATGGAGTCTGATGTATATGCCTCATTGAGAGGACCCAATATACCTTGCCAGGGTATAGAGGCAAAGTTGGCGTGATCACTAATTCTGATGCCCAACTGAGGGGCTAAATAACCTACAGTGACACGTAGTTCTGGGACTTGAGGGTACGCTGAATCCTAGTCCAACTCGGTGCTAAATACTACTCCCAAACTGAATACTGATAGCTCATTTGTAACTAAAGTTCTGGAATGCTGTGTCAGAACCTAATTAATCTGGATGATTTCTGAAAGACTGTATAACTAAAAACTATTCATAAATCATGTGGACATATCTAGATATCATACTAATCATGAAACTTACTAAATTCATAATAATTAGTGGTGTATTTGAAAGTTTATATTTAAAAATATGTTCTTGTAAAATATACTGAAAGTAAGCTGAAGCCTGCTAAGTCATGAGAAGTTTTAAAGAAAACTTGTAGACTGAAAACTGGCTAATTTCATGCTTGAAACTGAATGCTAGTACTCTAGGTTAAATTCTGAAGAAAACCAATTCTCATGAAAGTACTATAGTTTTAGGCTAAATTCTTGATAAGAAAGCCAATTCATGCAGAAGATGCTGTAAATCCAGGCTAAGTCCATTTCATAAAAATTCCAGGGATTTAAGAAAAATATCCATAAAACTTCTTCCAATATCACTTAAACATATACAGAGAACATGTAGTATCATGAGGAATTCAGTTCTGTAAAGATATGCATACTTGGGTAAAATCAAGCTATAATTCACTTATTCAAATATCTAGGGTTTTGAAAGCTAATTGCAAGAATTCATGTAGAAATCGTTCTAACAAGAATAGTAGTCATGTAAGATCCTCAAGAGATCAATTTCATAGTGAACCACTTGTTTGGGTAAGAACCCTAGAATCAGAACTTGTAGAAATCATAACTGAAAACTGAACTTTGGGCATGATGGTTAAAGGAGATACTCATCGAATACCCACATACCTGGTGGATGATAATACCTGAAGAGAAATCTGAAGTTGAAGCTTTTGAGAAGAAGCCCTAGGTCTGAACTTTGGAGAAAAGTGTTCTTTTCTTCTTGAAACTGACTTGAGAGGAAACTGACTAGATTTGTGGTTTGGACTTAATAAAAATAAGCATAGAGCTATTTATAGTCGGGGCTAAAATAAGAATGAAAGGTCTAAAATGCCCCTAAGGAGTTAAATTAAAAACTACTAAAAAAACTCATCACTGGGTTCCACGAGCATGAACCATGACCCGTAGAATGCATCATGGTTCGTGGAAAGGGTTCGTGGTTCCTGGGCAAAGCTTTTGGTCTCTGGAATGATTTCCACGAGTTGGTTTCATGACCTGTGGATCATTCCACGACCCGTGGAACCTCTTCGTGGTTTTCAGGCCACTTTTAAGCTTCATGACTGTTTTCACGAGTTGGTTTCATGACCCGTGGAAACTTCCACGACCTGTGGAACCTCCTCATGGTTTTCAGGTGAAAAAACTAATTTCCATGAGTTTAATCTACGGTTCGTGGTTTGATCCATGAGCCGTGGATTCCTCTCGTAGTTTCTGTTTGTCAGTTTGACAGACATACATATTTTAGTAAAACACTGATAACTTTATACTCCGAACTCGAATTAATGCAGGTCGGTGGCATTCGAAAGAAGACTCAAATACCTTCAATTTGGTGGGTACTAGGCCACCTAACTCTTCATATTCTAATAGTTATGATCGTTTGAAGTTAACCCTAGTTTAGTTTTACATGAAAATTTCTTGGTTGGGGTGCTTTCAACTTAACTTGCTTATAGGAGTTTCTTATGAACATGACTCACACCCAAAACACTTCCCACACTAGGGAATTGATCATGACACCTATGGAAAGTGGTTTAGTGTTAGCTTAAAATTTTTGGGGTGTTACACAGACCATCTTTCATTTTGTACTCTAACCAGATAACATAACATATGCAGAAAAGTCACTGATCGTCCATATAAGAGTTGCACGCATTTGAAAGGTTTGATTTCTTGAAGCATCATATGTTTCAACTCCAGAATTCCACAACAAATTTAACTCATCTATCAACAATTGTAAATAAATATCAATGTCATTTCCAGGTGATCGGAGCCCAAAAATAAGTAAAGATAACATAGAGTATTCTGGTTTCATGCACAACCAAGGCGGTAAATTATAAACCATTAACATAACTGGCCATGTTCTATGAGGTATACCCATGGTCCAAAATAGATTGAATCCATCACTTGACAAGCCAAGTCTCAAATTACGACAATCTTGTGCAAAATCCAGATACAACCTATCAAAGTCTTTCCATGCTTGGCCATCAATGTGATGCCTTAGCTTTCCATCTTTACAATACTCTACATCATGCCACCTCAATGAATCTACTATCTTTGAGCACATAAATAGCCTTTTAAGTCTAGGAATTAAGTGAAAGTGTGTTAAAATTTTTGCTGGAACATGATGAGATTTTTTAGAAGGCTCAACAACCTCACTGTCCACTTCAGTAGGTTTAATATATTGAGAAGCTCTGCAAACATGGCAGAATTCATCATCCTTATGATCATTCCTAAATAACATGTAATAAGTGGGACATACATGAATTTTCTCATAGTGAAGACCGAGATCTTTAACCATAGAGACTTGGCGTTATTGTAGGAGGGAGGGATGTTCAACTCGAGCATGGCCTCTTTTAATAACTCTAAAAGAGAAGTGAATGATTCATTGCTCCATCCATGTAGACACTTCAACAAATATAAATGGATTGTGAATGATAATGTAGAGAATCCTTTACAATCGGGATATAGTTCTTAGCTAGCCTCTTTAATAAGTTATAGAATTTCTTGGCATCTTCATTTGGACCTTCATAAACTCCTTCAGCTTGTGCAACATGTCTAAATTGATCATTCAAAAATCTATCAATATCATCACATGGGTTATCCATATGATCATCAACATCCAATTGGATTTCTCATTCCTCGTGATTGATCCGTCTTTTATAATTTTTAATAAATCCACGGTCTATTAGATGATTATGCACTACATTCATTTCCCTCCAACAGATATTGCCACAATGATCACATAGACACTAAATTCATTCGCCTTGAGGCTCTCCATAAGTGTAAGAAAAATCTAAGAAAGATCCAACACCATTAATATACTCTTGGGAATACCTAGGTAAATCCATCCAATCCTTGGATGGAACATTTGAGTTCCTAAAAACCCAACATTAATGTTATATCTTCCAATATACAAAAACATTAATTACTGCTCACTTTAATTCTAAAAGTCACAAGCAAGTTATCAGAATCATGTATTGGCAGAAGATAAAAAATATTTACCTAGTCATAGCTTTTATGCTAAGCCGAATTCAAGTTTAAATTTGCAGCAGATCCAATTCTCCTTCTCCTGCATATAACAAAATTAAGTATACATGCTATATATTTTAAATAGTTTAACAACTTCAGATACCTAACTACTTCCCTTTACTTAACTAACTATTCATACCAAGTTCTTTAAATTTACACCAAACTTATACAAGGAAATTACTAAGTTTAAACAGTTTAACAACTTCAGATACCTATCAATACAAACACACATGAAAACTAAAAGAAAATCACAATATAGGTCTTATAGGCATGCTTTCTAAGGATAATGGCATATGAGATGGATGACATGGGATCTTCTACCCACAGAATCGTGTGTACAATTCATTTAGACTTGAGAGCATAATTGCATGTGTTTAGATAAGATAAAAAGACTTCAACAAATTTTAGAGACTTTAACTTGTATATAATTGTAATCTATAAGCATGTCTTCAAATAGAAATCTAAGTAATGACTTGGACGTGATAGAAAATAAAAATAAATCACAAAACTATAATGACCCTCTAGGTTATTTTCTTGATTTTTGTGATTTTCAATATTTTAAGCTTTTCCACAGTGGCTACAGGTCATTTATGACTTACTAAAACTGATGGTTTAGTTCCCGGGCCGTTCATTTGTATTTTAAGCTCATTTTCCTATTTTGCAACTTTTATAGCTGGTAGAGTTGACTTTGGTCAACATTTGGAGAAACAACCACGGATGGAAATTCCATCAGTGATGTTAGCTCTGGAATATCGACTTTAGGCTAGAGAGACCTTGGGTTCAGGTCCCGATACTTACGAACTTATTTTGGGCTATTGAGTTCTATTTTGGGAAAAGTTAGTTTTTGGGCATAGGGCTCACTTTTCTCTAAAACAATCTTCATTGGGAGTTTTGTCAATTTTGTTGAGTCCAGAATGCCATTTTTGGTTAAGTAGCATAGTTCGTTTGCATTCATGGGGTGCCGAATGAATCCCGAGGGTCCATCCAGTGACTTTTAGGCCTTAAAATTCTCCTGGTTTTTGTTGTTACTAGTGTGTCTGGATTTGCGACACTTGGCCACTTTTGTGTATACCTCATTTGTGGTAGAAGGTCCACTTTTACGGACACTTCTTTTGCAAAGAACCTCCATTTTTGTGGAGGCACGGGTAAATAGTGACCTCCACTTTTGTGGAGAGTTTGTCGCTTTTGCGATGTCCTCTTTTGCAAAAAAACCTCCGCTTTTGCGGAGGTAGCTGATTCCTTATAAACATTTTAAACTTCATTTTCTTCTCCAAATTTCCAAACTTCTCTATTTATTTGAGCTTCCAAGAGCTGGTTTGGAGCCTTGTTTTCACCCTCATTTATTTTGGTAAGTTCCCTTGTACTCCTCTTCCCTTTTCCGTTGTTTAATTCTCATTGATTTCGTAAATTCCTGTTGAGTTCCTTGTTAATTCCCTCTTGATCAAGTGGACTATGGGGCTGTTTTGAGCCCCAAAATGAGTCCCATTCGCGCTCAACTTTTGGGAATGGGTTCCTAAACCCGTTGTGAACATAATTATGAAATTTATTTTTTATTTTGTTGCACAGGCCCCGAGGGTTATTTTTTGACCCGATTTCTGGCCTAATTTTTGTATAAGTAATATAAGTGTCATTATTCTCGTCTTGACACCTGGATTATGTTCTTTATAGCATGGAAGCTTTTTGAGGCTGTTCAGAAGGGAAAGACACACAAGTGACGGTTAGTGTTTGCAGTTCAGCCCTGAGGTAGGTTACAATTTATTTTCCTTAGACTTGATTGAGTTAGATTCTATATTTTATATATTATTTGATCGTTAGGTAGTATCTTAGAGTAGGAATAGGCGTAAATCCTGTGATTGTATAAATTGGCCTTTTTGAGACTGTAGAGTAGAATTACACTGCTTATCCTTAGCTTAGGAGCTTGTAGAATTTCGGTGACTAGCCTTGAAACCTTAGAATGCTTTTAGGAGGTTTTAGAGGTAGCGTAGGTACTTTTAGTTATCTTCGTGGTTATTTTTTTTCAATTTTTCTATTTATTTACTGTATTTATATATTTGTGGGGCCGAGTCTATAACATGGACCGAATGGAGTGCCAGGTCAGTCTTTTTGTTTGGAGGGTGCTTTACCCTGGTTGAATTGATATTCTCTGCATATGGCATCATATCTCATTATTGCATTGCTATTGGTTTTGGAAATGAAAGAAACACTAGATTTTTGGTTCAAACTTGGGATTTTACTCAACCACTGGTTTTTGAAGAGAAAAGAAAGTACCACTGTTATATGGTCCAAGGGATATTTTCGGACCCTTTATCTATTTTTACTTTTCTGTTGTGAGCTCGAGGTATGATACCGGGCAGCCCGAGGAGCACATATCTGGGTTTTACTTTTTTGCATATATTAATGAGCTTGATGTTACATTTCGAGCACCCGGGGTACCAAATACTGTGTTTTACTTTTCTGCATTGGTCATATTCCATACCATGTTATCTCACGATACATTCACTATATTTCATTGCATTACCTATGTGTACTTGGAGTGCTTTTACCTATTTTTATCATTATTAGCTTCTCCGTCGGCTTAGTTGGCTCTATTTTTCATTGATAACTAAATTTAGGTAGATCCCTATAGTTAGTTTACTTTCCTGAAGTTTATATTATATATTATCTTTTTAATCTCGGTCATCCTATAATGCCTACTGGGTACTCATTGTTTTAGTACTCATACTACACTCTGCATCTTTTTGATGCAACACCTAATATGAGCCACCCTCGTTGATCCTCCTATTGTTCGTGGCCAGTTGCTATTCGGATCGTGGTGAGCTCCTGATATTTTAGAGACTTTTGCTGCTTTCCATCTATCTACCTGTCTATAATTTGTATTTTGGATAGACAATACTTGTTGTACAACTACTCTGTACATCAGATTCTCTTGTACTGGTGACAACAGGTCAGGGGTTGGTTCTTGTGTATATATTGTCTTCTCGGTCACTTTAGGGCCATTTTTGTATATTAATTACAATTGGTATGTATCTATACTATTGGCTCCTACTTCCTTATACTTCTCTTCCGCTTTTCTTATTTAAACTATTTTATTTTACTTTCGCATTGTTGGGTTGGCTTACCTACTGGGGGTTATGTAGGAGCTATCGCGACCTAGTTTCAGGTCATGACAAAGTGGTATTAGATCCCTAGGTTCACCAGTCTTGCCAGTATAAGAGCAAAGTGTCTAGTAGAGTCTCATGGATTGGTACGATGACATTCGTATCCTATCTGTGAGAGGCTATAGGATATTTCTAGGAAAGATTCCACCTTGTTTGATTTCTTATGGTGCGTCCTTAACCTTATCAACTTCTAAGTATCTTTTGTTTTTCTCTTTTGTCAAATGGTTTGGACGAGATCAGTAGCAGGTGAGGATGAGACCCATGCACCTACAGTTAGAGCTCTAGCTAGGGAATGGGGTAGAGGTTGACCCAGAGGTTGAGGTAAGAGACGATCTGCGATGCCAGCTCAAGCCTAGACTAGATTTCCATCATGAGAGCCTAATTTTGGGATTGAGGAGGTATAGTATGAGCCAAATGGTATGAGGCCAGCCCATTATCCGGTAGGTTTTGTGGCTACTCCAGTATTACAGGACACTTTAGTTTTCTTGCTTGGGTTTCTTGAGGGTATGTCACAACTAGAAATTTTTCCCGGTACTCTGATTGGTTCTTAGGTAAAAGACAAGGCTCAGATTTCAGCCGAGGCAGCAGCACAGGATTCAGGAGCATAGCCTGCTACTGTGGCTCCCCGATTAGAGGTGTTGCTAGTTCCTACTATTATTCCACCTATTCCATCTGGGCCTGTTATGTCTTATGAGGAGCAAAAGATGCTTGGTAGGTTTTTGAGGTTGGGTCCCTTGAGGTTTTCACGTGCTCCTAGGGAGGATGCGCACAAGTTTCTGACTAGTTTCCAGGAGAGATTGCATAATCTTGGGTTGGTTGAGTCGCACAGAGTAGATTACACCGCATATCAGTTGGATGGCCTAGAGAAAAAGTGGTAGAGGTCGTATATAGCTTGCAAGCCAGCCAAGTCACCTTCACTTACTTGGGCAAGTTCTCCGCAGCTTTTCTGGAGAAGTATGTACCGTGCAGCTTGAGAGAGCGATTGATGGATCAGTTCTCTAGGTTAGATCATGGCTCCACGTCTATTTTAGAGTATAAGGTTTATTTCCATAAGTTGGCTAGGAATTCCATTATGATTCTACCCACCGAGCATAAGAGGGTGCGTTGCTTCATTTGAGGGTTAACTTTATAGCTCTATTTGGCTATAAAGGGTATGTTGGCTTTAAGTCAGTCATTCTTGGAGGTAGTGGATCATGCCCACACTATTAAGGGTGTACTTCACGAGGCCCAAGGGGGCAGCGATAAGAGGCCCTGCCATCAGGGCAGTTACATCGGATCATAAACACGTGGCAGAGGCTACTTTGGTAAGGGTTAGCATCAACAACATTTCCAGCCAAGCCGGCCTGTTTAGGCAGCATTACAGATTGCTGAAGGTCAAAGTAGTCAGGGTGTGATTCAGTCTTCATGAGGTACTTGTTCTGGGTCCACAGGTCGTGGTGGTTCTTCTGATTTAGCTAATTTTTCACATCAGGGTATGGTTGGCCGGGCTTGTTATGAGTATGGTGAGTTAGGCCACTTTGCTAGGGAGTGTCCTCCGGTGTAGCACCATAAGTGGCATGATCATATGGTTCAGGCCCCTAGGGCTCCAGCACCACCGGCCAGAGGCAGTGCATAGAGTAGTAGGGGTGGTCCCCAGGGTACTAAAGGTGGTCCTTTGTCTGGTAGATCAGGTGATCGTGGTGGTCGGAGCTACATGTATGTATTTTTGGATCATCTAGAGGTTGAGGCTTTAGATGCTGTCATCACAAGTATAATCTTCATTTGTCATCAGTCAACTTCTGCTTTGTTTGATCCGGGGTCAACATTCTCCTATGTGTCTGCTTATGATACTACTCATCTGGAGTCTACTTGTGAGTTATTGCCTATGCCTTTATGTGTAGATACCCATTAGGAGATTCCTTAATAATGGATCATGTATATCAGGCCTGTGTGGTGACTATCCTGGGGTATGACACGTGGGTAGACTTGATTTTGCTAGATATGGTTGATTTCAATGTGATTTTAGGCATGGATTGGTTGTCTCCCGACCGTGCGGTCTTGGATTGATTTTCCAAGACCGTTACTCTACAGATGTCTAGTATCCCTCTTATAGTTTGGAAAGGTGCTGATAGCCACATGCCAAGGGGAGTTATATCATTCCTGAGCGCCCAACGATTAGTTGGAAAGGGGTGCTTGGCCTATCTTGCTTACATCCGTGATACTAGTGCCAACACACCTTCACTTGAGTCAGTTCCTGTGGTTTGTGAGTATTTGGATATGTTTCCTTCTGATCTATTGGGTCTTCCTCCTGATCATGATATTGACTTTGCAATCTATGTCGAGCCGGGTGCTCAACCCATTTCTATTCTGCCATATCGGATGGCACCAACTTAGTTGAGGGAGCTTAAGGATCAACTCTAGGATATGTTGAGTAGAGGGTTCATCAGTCCTAGTGTGTCTCTGTGGGGTGCTTCGGTTCTGTTTGTGAAGAAGAAGGACATGTCTATGCGTATGTGTATTGACTACAGGTGGTTGAATAAAGTGACAGTTAAGAACAGGAATCCGATGCCGCATATTTATGATCTATTTGACCAGCTACAGGGTGCATCGGTGTTCTCTAAGATAGACTTAAGGTTCGGGTATCACCAATTGAGGATTAGGATTGTGGACATCCCAAAGACTGCATTTAGGACTCGATACGACCATTATGAGTTCCTAGTCATGTCTTTTGGGTTGACTAATTCCCCAACAACTTTTATAGAGTTGATGAACCATGTGTTCAGAGCCTACCTGGATTCCTTTGTGATTGTGTTCATCAATGACATTCTGGAATATTCGAGGAGTAGAGAGGAGTATGAGCAACATCTGAGAGTTGTACTTCAGACCTTGCGAGATCATCAGTTGTATGCCGAATTCACTAAGTATGAGTTTTGGCTTGAGTCTATGGCATTCTTGGGGCACGTGGTGTCCAAGGATGGGATTATGGTGGATTCGGTGAAGATTGCAGCAGTTCATGATTAGGCTAGGCCTACTTCTCCTACTGAGGTTTGCGATTTCATTGGGTTGGCAGGTTACTACAGATGGTTTGTGAAGGGGTTTACTTCTATAGTAGCTTCGTTGACTGATAATAAAAAATCAACAAAACAAGAAAGGAAGAAGAAAAGATATGTGGATTAACAACTAGAAATTGAAATTATGGGCAACAAGGGGATAGAACCCTCACCTCCCAATTGCTTCAGATAACTAGAAATCAAACCAACTCAATCAATCAAGGAAAACCAATTGAATTCCACAAATGGGAGACCTTCGGTTAATTAAGCAAAGAAGTTAACTAACAATGAAGAGAGTTCATCCTAATCACTCACTAATTCCTTAAGGGAATTTCACTAAGCACTACAATAACAACTACAAGTTTAGAATATCAATATTCAACATAAAACTTGTATTCAAAATGATGAAAGACTTACTATTTATACTTTGGAAATAAAGAAGACACTAACTATTATAATTTTGCCCTTAATGAAGTAGGGCCTTGTTTGGTTGTCTTCTTTTGTGAATTCATGAATTCCTCCTCCCTCTACTTCATTTCAATGGACCACCCACATATTGTATGCTTTTCTTTGATATTCTTTAAGCTTCTCCAAAGCTTTCTTTTCCATGAACATCGCTTGTAGGTCTTGGAGATCTTTAGCTTGACTACGTGTGAAAGGTCTTGAAGGATAAGTGTCATCCATGCTAGTATTGTCCATGCCATCCATGCTAGTATCATCCTCCCCTTCTTGAAAAGGATTCATCCTCAAATCCAGACCTTGCAAAAATATAGGAAGGATAAACAACTAAGAAATCCTCATAGTATGAGGGTTAGCACAAATAATATCACACCAAGGGAACACATTTTCAATGAGCAACCAAGTATTCCCTATTGTCATGACAAATAAGTCAAAAAATAGAGTACAAGAGAGTTGGTTATTCCTTACATCACAAAGATAAGACCACTCTAATAATGGTACCACAACAATTTCACATACCCTCAAAGGATCTCTAGTGTCAAAAGGATAGAAAACCCACATAATTTGGTCATAAGGACAACTGGACCAATCAAAGGAACCCCTACATCTATAGGCAACAAATCTAATACAAACATAGACATCATCATATGCAAAGAGGTAGTAGAGGAAAGTGCTAAGATCATGAACCTCAGCTAGGGTGCTCCAAGAGATACGAGTACCGATAGATAAAAAGGGGAATTTTAAATACAAAGTCACCCTCTCCATCAAGAAACTTTCTAAAGAGATGAAGTGCACAAACGAAACCATGCTACTAGAATGGTTGAGGGACATACTAGGAGTCAAATCACTCCACATTAAATAGTCCTCCCAATAAGTTGGGGTACCTCCTCTTATAGTATCAAGCATGCTTCTAAGAGTTCCATTTGATAATTCAACTTGTCCAACCCGACGAAGGTGACAAGAAGCTTTTAATAAACATGGACTCTCCCAAAAAAAAAGAAGCAACTTAGCACCCACTAGTTGTGGTCCACATAACTTAAGCACAAGTGTGTCAAACAAGGATTCAAGTATATAGAAAACTCCCAAAATAGGCAATGACACATTTGCCTTGGGGTTCATAAGTATGAGACCACATTTTAGCAAAGGGTCATTATATGCAAACAAGTAGTAAAGAAAGGTGTTATTTAAATGAAATTTATCCAAGGTGTGACCACAAATAGAATCACCCTTTTATCTACAAGCATTAAGGCCTTGATCAATAATGGGGTCACACAAGAATGAAGGGGTCATTGGAGAACATACACCCCTTTTCTTTCGATCACTAACCCCTCCAATAGACGTACTATCATCTTCCAAGAAGAGAGTTTCAACTTCGAAAAGTGTGTCATCATACCATAGAGAATTCTCAATCACTTGGTAGCCTTCAAGAGGGTATACACTTCCATCATGCTAAGACACACTACTATGCATTCACCTTCATTAGTCATGTCAACCTCAAACAAGGGATTATCCTAAAAAACACATGCCACCTCAAAATCCTCATGAGAAGAACAAGGAATGGAATCACAAATCAAAGATTCATCATTTAGGTGCAATGAATTCACATGACTATCCACAAGACCAACTATATGAATGCCATCACCAAATTAAGGTTCCTTAAGATCATCACAAAACTCCTCATTTAGTGGGTCATTGATAGGTCGGTAATCTACCAATTTATTGAGCCTTTAATCATGAATTATCGCTATGTTTTGATGAGATTTAGAGGTTCTTATGGCCTTTATTGATGTGTATGCAGGTACCTGTGATCAGAGATAGAAAATAAGAAAACGGACCCAAAAAGAGCCTAAAAAGAGTTGAAGTGTGAAGTGATCAAACAAGATGAAGATTCTATCAAAGGCTGCGAACCTGTGTGACACGCACAATCATAGGTGCAGTCCGCACCTCCCACCGCACAAAGCTCAAGATTGGCTGAAAAATCTGTTAAGGGGTACGGTCACTGTGCGACACACACATTGACTGGTGTGAATCACACCCAACTTTTCATGGAGCCCCAAAGTCTAGCAGAGTGACTGGTCCAACTGAATAGAGGTGTGCAATGTGCACATAAAGACGTGAAAACTGCACGTCACACTACATAGCTCCCGAAGGGCTTTTTTGTCCAATTTGGTGTGACATTTTGGGAAAGTTCAAAAACCCATTTCAAGCATATTATTAGATAGTTTTGAAAAGTTTTCAAAATATCTTTGAGTAGTGAGCAAGTTTTCTCTCCAAGAAAGAAGAAGAGGGTTTCACTCCAATTCCTTCTTCCTAACTCTTGGAATCACCATTCTTGTAAAAACTGAGCTTGGATATTGAATAGTTATCTTGAATGAAAGGAAATTTGACTTACTCATTTGGTATTGTTCTTTATTCCTTTAGCACGAGTAGCTAAATCTCTTGTCTAGGGATGTGTTGATAATGGGTGCTTGATAAATGGGTATGGGTGTTGCTAATTTGTGTTTATATTCCTAATATGACATGGGTCTAGTGATTTCACCATATTTTAACTCTAAAATTGGTGGTTGCAAACATTGATTTAATTTACTTGGTTGTGTTCTTGCTTGAGAAAGAGGATTGCAATTTCGGATGTGAAATTGCTAGTAAGTACTTGGACTTCCACTTAGATTGAGGCTATAAATAGCTCAATTAGCCAGAATCACCCCTTTAAGGGTCTAAAGCTAGAAATAGTATGACCTTCCCAAGCATATCTTAGTTATTTAATGTGTAATTCAATGGTCCTTGAAATAAGACTGTTGAATATATGATTGTTAGATTGAAAGATATATAATCATGCTTAAAACTAAGGCTATCCATGTTGTTTAGCGAGAATTTACATGAATAAGCAATCACCCTAACCCATATTCAAGTCCCATTTGACACACATCCCTAGTCTTCCTCTCTCATTGTTTACACTCACTTTTATTTTATTGTCTTGCTTTGAATTGAAAATTGTGACAGATTTCCTAATTTTCACCTTTCTTTACTTTTATTATTGCGAACAAATTATTCTCATTGTGAAGTCTTTTCTTTACAATCGACTTGGCTAGTCATCAATTCTCTGTGGGATTGACCCCGACTCTTGTCGAGAATATATAAAATATGTTTTGCTCTAATGATCGCTGATACCTCCAACTAAGAGAGTATTTTGGAGCTTTATCAAAAATGACATCGTTGCCGGGGACTTAAGTTTGAATAGCCTTTTTAATTGTGAATTGAAATCACTTTATAGAGTGTTTGTTCTTTTTATTTGGTTTGTTGTTTTTTTCCATTGCTCAGATAACCCATGAGCGAGGTGGGTGATAACTATAGTGTCAACAGAATTCTTGATGGGTTCATGGATGCATACAATGAACCCATGATTCAAGTGGGAGTAGGTTCAATCCGCTTACCACCAATGGTTGGAAATGCGGTGTTCCACGCCACTAGCGAAATTTTCCATCTTATTCAAATGAAAGGGATGTTTGGAGGAGCAGCTCATGAAGATGCAAATAGGCCTACTGTAACTTTGTGGAGATATGTCAACTATTCATACATGATTAGATCCAAACTGATGAATTTTATATGAATATAAGTATTAGGATCAATTCTTAAGTTTGGAGGTGTATTATATATATATTAAAGTCATAAAGGGCCTCTAGCTTCAAAGTTAAGTTGAACGCCTTTCTACCGATTAAGTTTTCATGTAAGTTCTAATTAGGATCAACTTCAGATGACCATTTCTCATAGAATATAAAGAGTTAGGTGGCCTAGTACCTACCAAATTAAAGTTATTTGAATTATCTTTCCAACGCCACTGACCGCTTGTTAATCTGAATTCAAAGTAAAAAGTTATGAGCATTTTAGTGCAGAACTGTCAGCTGTCAAAATCCGATGGGCTAGCCGACGGGCGTGGGAAACTCTGACGGACGTCCACGACGCTCGTGGTGACCACTAAGGCCCGTGGTGGTAGGGCGTGGGAACTAATTATTAAGCCTATTTGACCCCCCTGAAGACCACGGTTGTGTCCGATTGCTTGTGGGAGCCACGACGGCTCATGGGATAAGCCGTCCGATGACTTCTTTGCATTTTTTTTCCAGCATTTAAGTTGGGAGTAGTTTGGTCATTTCCTTACCTTAGGCCTTTCCCTTTGTCTTTTAAACATGCAAAGTAGGTTATTCCTCAGAAAACATTGATCAATTTCTAGAATCACTCTCAAAACTCTAAGGCAAGACACCTAGGGTCTCAAGTAAGAAAGAGCGTAGAAACTCGGGTAAGAGTTTCTCCAAGTTTTCATTCCCAGTTCCAGCCCTAGAAACTCTTCAGTAATCAAGTATATGGGTATTCAATGAGGATATCCTTTTACCCTCATGCCCAAAGATCAGTTTTTAGTTATGATTTCTACAAATCTATGATTCTAGGGTTAATACCCAACTATGCATGTTTTAAAGAATTGAACTCCTTATGATTTAATATGTTCCTGTACATATTTTAAGAGATATTTCACGAAGTTTTATAGATATTTCTTGGAATCCTTAGAGTTCAGATAAAACAGGCTTAGCCTGGATTTACAATTTCTTCTACATGAATTAGCTTTCTTTTCAAGAACATAACATGAAATTGTAGTGTTTTAACATGAAGTAGCTTTTCTTCAGAATTTAGCCTAGTCTACTAGCTATCAGTTCTAAAGCATGAAATCAGGAAGTTATCAGCCTGCAAATTTTCAAAAGAATAAAATGCTTTTAGTTTTAGCATTATGTTGCATTCTCAGATGTTATCAGTATTTGAGCTATTCAGTATTTCAGTTGCATTCATAGCTCTATATTCAGTTAGGAGTAGACTTAGCAGCAAGCGGACAAAGGGATGAAGGCTCACCCGTCAGTTTAGGCTGAGACCTTTAGTAGCAGTCCCGGAGTCCTAGAACTACGGCGCCACCATAGGTTCTAAAGGGGTCACCCATCGGATTAGGCATGACACCCTTCACCCTTGTGGACATCAGTTTAGTGGATCCACATCAGATTTGTTTTAGCCTTTACACCCTGACAAGGTATATTGGGCCCTTTTCGATGGGGATTATACGTCAAACTCCATGTTTAGCTCACATAGTTATATGTCGGTTAATAGTGTCACGCCCCGAGGTTACCCCCTAGATGTAACACAGGACTTGGGACCACAAGAATCCCAAGCTAACCCTTGGTCATAACATTCTCAAGCATAACAAAAGGTAAGCGGAAGCATAATACGGAAATCCCATCAAGGAAACATCAATAAAGGGTCTAAGGGCCTCATAACATACAATATCCAAAAAGGGAATTCGAATACAAACTATGTCTGAAAGCCTCTAGTCATAACATAAAGAGTTGCTAGGGCAAGACCCTAGCTAACTCGGAGTATAGAAGTAAAGCTAACATAAGGAAAATCATAACTAGTCCTTGCACTATGAGGATTCACCAAAGTTGGGAGTGAGTGGCTGGGAACTCTAGCCACGAAGCTGTGAAAGGACACCTGAATCTACATCATCAAAGGATGCAGCGCAATATGCGTTAGTACTATGGAATGTACTAAGTATGTGGGATATTCATAGGTCATGATAAAAATATACTTGAAAGCATGTTTAAAACTGAGATCATGCATAATTTGTGGTAAAACATGCTTAAATTATCCTTGAAGCTGAAATCATGTGGTAATAGTAAAATCTATAATGTAATTACTCAATGCAATATCATAAGCTAAAAACATAATCATAAGTAGTAAGTCTGAAATCTGAAAGCAAAAAGTCAATACATTTTTAAAGCATAAACTGTTTCTGTGGAAGGTTCTCTAACCGGCATAGACCATGTGAGCTACATGGAATCTGATGTATCCGCCCCATCGAAAGGACCCAATATACCTTGCCAGGGTATAAAGGCATTACTTTTGCGTGATTACAAAATACTGTTGCCCAACAGAGGGGACTTAATACCTATGGGGGCATGTAGTTCTGGGACCTTTTTGGGTACTCTCACCCAGTGCAACTCGGTGCTAATACTACTCCCAAAACATACATATAGCTCATATAATACTGGGCATATCTGATACCAAATCTGTTTGAAAAGCATAAGGGTATATCTGATACCATGCAGTTCACTTTGCTTAGGTAGACATGTCTAGATGCCAAACCTTTCATAAACATAGGGAGATATCTGATGTCCAAAACTTTCATAAAACATAGGGACATATCTGATGTCCAAAACTTTCATAAAACATAGGGACATATCTGATGTCCAAAACTTTCATAAAACATAGGTACATATCTGATGCCCAAAACTGTTTGAAAAGAAAAAAGACATATTTGATGCCATGCAATTCAAATTCATAATTTGAAGACTTAGCTTAGCCATAGATTAAAACATACTTTTCTTTCATAATCATACTTGAAGACTTTTGCATGTAATTTCATAAATACATAAACGCCATGATATCTAATCATGCCAACTTTCTCTTGAAAATATGCAATTTCATGGGTTCATGCTAGAAATCAAC
Organism: Jaltomata sinuosa; assembly: GCA_003996215.1. Classification (NCBI taxonomy): domain Eukaryota; kingdom Viridiplantae; phylum Streptophyta; class Magnoliopsida; order Solanales; family Solanaceae; genus Jaltomata; species Jaltomata sinuosa. The sequence goes on along the minus strand of QJPP01002202.1, from coordinate 29,607 downwards.
TTTCATGCTTGGGATTTCAAAAGCAATGAGAGAATCATAATCAAATCATGAGTAATCAAGAGGAAACCATGAATTTAAACATAGAAACTGATTTCATAAACTTTCCCCAAATTTTAGATCAAAACCCTAATTTCATAACTTTATAACTCAAAATAAGAATTGGCCTTAAAATCATGAATAAGAAACCACTCATAAAAACTCATGCAAAATCATGCAATTTAGAGTTAGAATCCATAGAAGAATCATGAGGAAATAATTTTAGAAGGACCCATAAGAATTGGGTAAGAACCCTAGGTTAGAAATTCATAAGTTTAATTTAGAAGATTGGGGTTTTGGGTATAAGGGTGAATGAATCCCTTATTGAATACCCACATACCTTGGTGGAAGATTACCCACTTCAATGGAAAAGAACTAGGAGGCTTGAACTTGAAGCTAGGAGACTTGAGCTTGAGAGAAACTTTGGAGAGAAATCTTCCTTTTTGGGAGAAGAATGAGGAACTTAGGAGAGACTTAGGATAATATGGGTGAAAACCCTACTAGAAATAGTCAAAACGACTCCACTTAGTAGTTAAAAGGGTGGGAAATGACAAAATACCCCTGGGCAATATTTAGGAAAATTCTGAAAAAGACAGTCAACTCAGTGACCACGACTCCATCTACGGTTCATGGTCTGAATGACGGATCATGCTTTGAAAAAGTAGAACCCAGGCTGGAAACATCATGCTGCAGATACATTTCTACGGGTCAATAGGACGGACCCGTAGAATGAATGATGGGTCGTAGACTAACTCATGGAATTTGGGGAAGAAAAGTTGAATTTTGACAAACCACGGGTCCATCTACGGACCGTGGTTTTGATCTACGGAACGTCCACCAATCAGTGGTTTTAAAATGAAAGTTTCAGTGTTCAGTTCAGAAATCATGGTTCAAAGTACGGACCCTTCGTTCAAAACGATGGTTCATCATCCGATCCGTCATCACTGACAGCTTTGCAGTAAACTGCCCATAACTTTTTACTCCGGACTCAAATTAATGCGCGGTCAGTGGCTTTGGAAAAAAGACTCAAAAGCCTTTAATTTTGTGGGTATTAGGCCACCTAAAACTTTATATTTTGGGAGGAATGATCGATTGAAGTTGACTCTAGTTTAGGTACATGAAAACTTACTTTGGTGAGGTGCTTGCGACTTAACTTGATAATAGGAGTTTCTTATGAACATGATTTGCATCCAAAGCACTCACTATACTAGAAAAATGATCATTACACTCATGGAAAAATGTTCGGGTAATTAGTTTAGGATTTTTGAGGTGTTACAAATAGTATCTCTCACAGTCCCACAGTCCATATTCATTATTACATGACCTTGTATTCAGTTATCCAGTTAGTATTATACAGTTACATGTTTATATACTTGGTCATTGTATTAGCTTATATCTTTCATCTTGCATTCAGTATAGTATCTCAATATATTCAGCATGCTCAGTGGTAGAAACTCCCCTAAGGACTTACTTTGAACATGACTCATGATTTTAAGCTCAATTGTACTATTTCATGATTTACAAACATAATTCATCTTTTTTTTCTATGGATCCCCAAGTAATAGTTTTACTTATCTTAAAATATCATGATCTCACAGTTACAGTTCAGAAACATGATTTACATCCTCTTTGGTAAAAGAGCTTATGTTCTACAGTTTGACTTATGCATTCTCAGATGTTTATACTTAGTCCAGTATTCAACCATGCTTTTAGTATATACATGTTTTCTTAAGATTTTAAGTTAGTGCATTATCTCACATGCTCAGTACATTCAAAGTACTGACCGCATACATTCCTTGTGCTGCATCATTTTATGATGTAGGTTTTAGTGCTAGCTCCCAGATTATGATCAGACAAATCGCAGCTTCCAGTCAGCAGAGGATGAGTTCTCCTTATTCGGGAACTCCAGTCAGTTAGTAGTCACAATAGTCATTTTCAATTCTTGTATATTGATTAGAGGTAGTTGAGGGTCATGTCCCGACTAACTATAGTCATTGTTAATAGAGGCTTCATAGACAGTTAGACAAACAGTCATTCAGTTAGTTGTATCAGTTTTCAAATGCTATTGTATCTCAGTTTATGAAGGTTTTATTTTGTTTTAATATTTCTTTCAAGAGCTCAGCATATTTTAGCTTCCGCATTATCTTTCAGTCTATATCTTAGCAGTATGCCAGGCCATGTTTTAGCTTGGGGTCACTTGTGACTCTAAGCTATCACGTCTAGGGTATAGGCTTGGGGAGTGACATTAGTCTTACACAATTCCATTGTCTTGCAACTAGGCCTTGCAAATGTGCCAAGGGCCTATGCTAAGGCTTATTTTTCAAATGATTCATGAGCGCGCAAGTTTGGTAATCACCTTGTTAATAGTAGTTTAGTAATAAACTCTGAGGGTTTTCTTAATGCCATGGTTATTTCCCAAGGAGCAAAAGTTTTCTTTATTTTTCTTTTTCTTTTGTTGTTTTTGTGTCGAACTGGGTTGGTGTTTTCCTATGATAGATTTAGAGGCAACTTTCTTATGAGAAAATGCCAAGTTTTAGTTTTAAATTTGAGTCTATTGTGTGCTTGTCTCAAAATGGAACCACCAAAAAATATTCTTGGCAAGACGTTGTTGAAAAGGAAAAGAAAGAGGGAAAATGATTTTTTTGAGGAAAGCTTTCTGTTGTTATGATTCACACACTCGTTTTGGCTTGATTGATTAACAAACGAGTGTGTATTAAACTCAGAATAGCTTGTCAAAAGTTATTTGTCCCAATTGATCTTGAGACTAATGAAAGAAGTCTTGTGGCATGATGCCTTGTGTGGTGAGGCTTTACCTTGATTCATGTGCATGCGTGTTGTCTAGAACTCATCCCGAATGTGATTCAAGGCAAAATTCTAGGTGTGACCGAGCTTGAAAAATTATCTTAGGCTCTTTTTGATAGCCACTTCACCCAAATGACTTCCCTCAACATCAATTCTAGTGAACCCCTTTGAGATTGTGACCGTTCTTTGGCACCTTATTTGACACCATAACCTTTTTGGAACCTCTATCTTGGCACTCGTCCCTCCTAATTGCTTGAAACTGAAATGTAGGCTAAAAGCCTAAGTTTAGAGGGGGGGGGGGATGAAAAGAAAACATAGGAAAATACCTAAGTTTGGGGTGTATGCAATCAATGAGGAGAAGAAAAGGGATACACTTCAAAGTACAAGGTAGCACCTTATGTTGAATTGAAAATTTCTCCAAAAGTCCAAAATCTAATGAGCAAAATGAAAAGAAAAGAATGGGTGCTACCAAATGAAGGTGTTACAAGGAGGTTGAATGATAGAAACTAAAAGGGAAAAGCTTTGGTTGTGTGAGGGAGAAATAAGGTGAAGTCAAAGTTCAAAATGAGAGCGGTGTTCAAAGTAATGAGAAAGAGCATTAGGAAGGTGTAGTCACTAGAGCCATATGAAATCCTCACCTTAACCCTAGCCAACAACGTAACCCACAAGTCTTTAGTGATTTCGAGCTTGGACACTCTACGTTAGTGGAGATTTACATGAAGGGAAAGCCTATGGTTCGACATGTGTGCACTTGAACTTCCTTGAGAGAGTGAGAGTCTTCTTGGTTCTCTTATAATCCCTTTGTTTTGTGGGTGGCATCATGCACTCGAATTGAAACATGAAGTCTCTATTTTAATTGAACGGAATGAATGAGACAAGTTGTGTAGGGAATCTCGAGGCAAAACCTTGATGGTCCATGCCAATGACTTGAGAAACTTAATGTCTTGTTTTGAATGACAAAATTCCCTTGATTTTGAATGAGAAATGAAGTCCTCTTGAAAAAAAAGTGTTGAATTGGGAAGTTCCCTTGATTTTTGTGGTGGTTCAAATTGAGATGAGCATGATAGTTGATACGCCCAAATTACACCTCTTTTATGAAGTATAAAGCGGTCTTTGTTAAATATAGAACCTAACCGAGGTTAGGGTCAATCCCACGAGGAATATGTAATAAATACGTCAGTAGTGAATATTTAATCAGTCGTCTTTGTTTCAAGGGGGGGTTTATGTAACACAAGTAAAGATAGAAATTATTAACAATTTAATATTTAATTGTGTACAAAGAATTAAAGGTAACTAGGACTGTGCTCACCATGATTTCATAACTTAGGAGGTATACACAATTAATGATCTATTCTGGTGCTTAACATGCAAGATCGGTAAGTTAGGTTCACCGAAATCCTTGGTCCGGCAGATATATGAATTTCACCACACGCCTTGGTCCAGTCGTGGGTGTATGATTTACTAACCCTTATCCTGGATCCCAGATTAGATATTCCCGAATAAGGTCAAGCTATTAGATGAGAGTTGATAGCCTCAAATCTCCGTCGTTGAATAACTCTTTTCTCATCCATTACCTCCTTGGTACGGCAAGTAAGAATAAGGTGAGTTTTAGCGTTTGCAATCGTTAAAAAGCAATCAAAGCGAAGGGAAGAATAATACATGCATAAAAACTACCCTAGAATCATTAACTGTTTAACCTACGTTTGTTAATTCATCATGGTTCTCACAATCTTAGTTATGGTATTTAGCTACTCATGCTTGCAAGAATCATAGAATAATACATAATAAAAGACTTATTTGTATTAATCATGAAAATTACTTCAAAGTTGAAAAATATATAATCCAAGAACACAAATAAACAATAAAGGAGAAGAATAGAATAAACCAAAATTCTCCGGCCTCCACGGCGGTTCTTAGCTCTTCCAAGCTTATAAAGTTAAAAAATAAGAAGTATATCAGTTCTCCTCTAAATATTATTCGTATGGACTATTTATAGATGTAGGAAAAAACCTCAAATAAAATGACTGAGTCCAAAATAAATTGGAAAACCAAAACCCAATTAAATTGGATTTGCCGTGTCAACATTACTGTTGCCGCCTTCAATACATCGCTGGTGGATATTTTGTTGCTCATCTATTCCCCTTTCAACATGTGGCAGTGGCAGTGGCAGCAACAAGTATGTACGCTACTTTTCTTTCAATTTCAATTGATATATAGAAATAAGAATATAATATTTCATTTAATCTATTAAGCTGCCTGCTTGATTTCCTTATATAATTTCTCATTTTTAATTCGTTTCTTCTCTAAATTTCTCTATCTTTTCACCAATTTAATCTTATAAATACAAATACCCAATATAAGAATAATTCATAAAATCAATACTCAAAAACGATAATAAAAAGACTAAATATGAGGTAAATAATGACTAAATAATAAAGTCATGGTTCATCATCAAAATCATTTTTAGACACTTCTTGGGGTTCGTCTTCAGAATCATCTTCAAACTCATCTTCAGACTCGGCTTTAGATTTGTCGTCATGCTTAACTTCAAGTTGTTGAGAAATAAATCCATCAGCAGCCACATCATCCACATCAATAATTATTTCTGGTACATCATTCCTTATTAAGGCAACTTCACCATCATTATCTGGTATAGATGGGACCATCAAATATTAAGAAGGCTCATTTTCATAACTTTGTTCAACCTCATCACTTACATTAAACAAGTCTCTCGGAACAGTCTTCATAATATAATGTCTATCTTGATCATATGGATCTTGAACATAAAAGCACTGGTGCACTTGAGATACTAGCACAAAAGGTTCTTCCAGAGAGCATTTTTTGTTGAAGTAGACATAAGTAAGACCATACATATCTTTTTCAACCTCATACCAGTCTCACTTAAATAAAAAAGCCTTAAAATGTCCATAATAGTCTAACTCAACTATATCAACTATTCTGCCATAATAATCCAAATCTGTATCAATTGGATTTTTATCCTTTGAGATTGCAAAGCTTGTGGTGGAGACAACTAATGTAACATCACTATTTTGGGTTTTACGCATTGTATCACGATACCTAGTAGGAATCTATATCCATTAATAAGATACCCAGAATATCTTTTAGCAATTGAATTTGGTCGTCTAGCCAGTTCTTTTATAAGATCAGGTACATCCTCTTGCAAAGCACGAATTTTAAACCATTGGAAGAAGCTCTGACTATGATTCTTAGCCTTGCTCCATTTAGATCTTTGCGGCTGATTATTAACTTCATGTTCATGCTCTATGCACATAAGTATTTTTATTTGTTAGAATAATAAATAAAATAATTTGAAAACTATAAGTAAAAAGGAAATACTAGAAGTGATTAAAGTACCTTATATACTCTTGAACTTTATCACAATTGGCCAATAAGTATGCATGCGCCTGATTTAATAATTTGTTATCTAAAATAGTATCAGCAACTTTCTTTGCTCCTAAGGACAACCATTGTTAGGAAACAAACTTCAAGTTTGAGCATCACTCGAGCCACGTTCATCATTATTTCAGGGTCTTCTATTAAATCTGGTGTGAATGCCCTCATGCAAATATCTAGAGAATAAAGTTAAACACTCTTCAATCAGATATGCATCTGTTATAGATCCTTCTGTATAATTTTTGTTGTAGACATACAATTTTAATGTACACATATATCTTTCAGAGGGATACATCCATCAATTCTGAAATGGACCTCCTAATCTCACCTCATTTGCCAAATGAATAGACAAATGAATCATTATATCAAAAAATATAAGAGGAAAAATTCTCTCTAACTGATTGATTATTTCTCTAATCTCTACTTCTAAGCAATCTATTTCATCCGGTGTGATAACTTTTTGACATAAATGACGAAAGAAAGAACTCAGACAAATCAAAGCAATAGCAATAAGATCAGAAAGGATGCTTTTAATTGGTATTGGCAGCAAGTAATGTAACATAAAATGAGAATCATGTGTCTTATAACCAGATATTTTTCTTTCATCTAGTTGCACACACTTAGATATATTAAAGGCACTACCATCATGCAACTTTGCTGTCTTTAGAACTCCACAAAAAACTGATTTCTCACCATTAGTCATTGAGAAGCACGCTTTTGCTATCTTTGTTCGCTTGCCATCCATTGTATCTTTTAGATGAAGGTTCTTTCTAATTCCTATCTCTTTCAAATCATAATGAGCCTTTGCATGATCCTTTGTTTTGATAAAAATATCCAAAAGAGTTCCAATTACGTTGTCAACTATGTTATTCTCTATGTGCATTGCATTAAGATTATGGGGTAAGGGGTTGTGCTCCCAATAAGTCAGTAATCTACCAACTTATTGAGCCTTTAATCATGAATTATTGCGGTTCTTATGGCCTTTATTAATGTGTATACAAGTACCTGTGATCAGAGATAGAAAACTAGGAAATGGACCCAAAAAGAGCCTAAAAGGAGTTGAAGTGTGAAGTGATCAAACAAGATGAAGATTCTATCAAAGGGTGCGAACCTTGTGCGACATGCACAATCATAGGTGCAGTCCTTATCTCCCACCGCACAAAGCTCAAGATTAGATGAAGAATCTGTTAAGGGGTACGGTCAATGTGCGACGCGGACATTGATTGGTGTGAACCGCACCCCACTTTGCATGGAGCCCTAAAGTCTACCTCAGTGATTGGTCCAACTGAATAGAGTTGTGCAATGCGCACATCAAGATGTGCAAACCACATGTCACACTGCATAGCTCCCAAAGGGAAATTTTATCCAATTTGGTGTGACATTTTGGGAAAGTTTAAAAAACCAATTTCAGGCATATTTCTAGATAGTTTTGAAAAATTTTCAAAATAGCTTTGAGTAGTGAGTAAGTTTTCTCTCCAAGAAAGAATAAGAGGGTTTCACTACAATTCCTTCTTCCTAACTCTTGGAATCACCATTCTTGTAAAAACTGAGCTTGGATATTGAATAGTTATCTTAAATGAAAGAGAATTTGACTTACTCATTTAGTATTGTTCTTTATTCCTTTAGAACGAGTAGCTAAATTTCTTGTGTAAGGATGTGTTGATAATCGGTGCTTGATAAATGGGTATGGGTGTTGCTAATTTGTGTTTATAATTTCTAATATGATATGGGTCTAGTGATTTCACCATATTTTAACTCTAAAATTGGTGATTGAAAACATTGATTTAATTTACTTGGTTGTGTTCTTGCTTGAGAAAGAGGATCCCAATTTCGGATTTGAAATTTCTAGTGAATACTTGGGCTTCCACTTAGATTGAGGCTAGAAATAGCTCAATTTACCGGAAACACCCATTTAAAGGTCTAAAGCTAGAAATAGTATGACCTATCCAAGCATATCTTGGTTGTTTAATGTGTCATTCAATGGTGCTTTAAATAAGACTATTGAATATATGATTGTTAGATCAAAAGATATATAATCATACTTAAAACCAAGGTTATCCATATCATTTGGCGAGAATTTACATGAATGAGCAAGTTTGAGAATTTACATGTTATTAGATAGTTTTGAAAAGTTTTCAAAATAGCTTTGAGTAGTGAGCAAGTTTTCTCTCCAAGAAAGAAGAAGAGGGTTTCAGTCCAATTCCTTCTTCCTAACTCTTGGAATCACCATTCTTGTAAAAACTGAGCTTGGATATTGAATAGTTAGCTTGAATGAAAGGAAATTTGACTTACTCATTTGGTATTGTTCTTTATTCCTTTAGCACGAGTAGCTAAATCTCTTGTCTAGGGATGTGTTGATAATGGGTGCTTGATAAATGGGTATGGGTGTTGCTAATTTGTGTTTATATTCCTAATATGATATGGGTCTAGTGATTTCACCATATTTTAACTCTAAAATTGGTGGTTGCAAACATTAATTTAATTTACTTGGTTGTGTTCTTGCTTGAGAAAGAGGATTGCAATTTCGGATGTGAAATTGCTAGTAAGTACTTAGACTTCCACTTAGATTGAGGCTATAAATAGCTCAATTAGCCAGAATCATCCCTTTAAGGGTCTAAAGCTAGAAATAGTATGACCTTCCCAAGCATATCTTAGTTATTTAATGTGTAATTCAATGGTCCTTGAAATAAGACTGTTGAATATATGATTGTTAGATTGAAAGATATATAATCATGCTTAAAACTAAGGCTATCCATGTCGTTTAGCGAGAATTTACATGAATGAGCAATCACCCCAACCCATATTCAAGTCCCATTTGACCGACATCCCTAGTCGTCCTCTCTCATTATTTACACCTGCTTTTATTTTATTATCTTTCTTTGAATTGAGAATTGTGACAGATTTCCCAATTCCTCCTTCCTTTACTTCTATTGTTGCGAACAAATTACTCTCATTGTGAAGTCTTTTCTTTACAATCGACTTGGCTAGTCACCAATTCTCTGTGGGATCGACCCCGACTCCCATCAAAAATATATAAATGTGTTTTTCTCGAAGGATCGCTAATACCTCCAACTAGGAGAGTACATTTGAGGATTTTCAGTCATCATTACACAAGTTGATCAACACAACATTTATCACTAGTTGGTAGAATTTCAAGCTCACAAGGCTCAAGCACATGATTATTACAATTGGAACCAACTAGCTTTTGACCACCCCTTTTACACGATAATGTATCTTCATTTAAGCTACAAGTGTCAACACTAGATGGACACAAATTGACCTTACTAGAAGAGTCGAATCAGTCATATATAGGATCAAGTAGTGTTGAAACACTCACAACAATGACACTATCACCATGAAACAAGGTGCCATCATGGACATCACAAGGCAAAGGCTCTTTAAGCTCACATATATACAAGCTATCACTTTCACTTAATTGTCTACTAGCCACAAAATGATCTTTTACTTTCAACAGAGTGTAAGTTTTAGCTTTATTACCTCGTAGCTCATATGAATGATTGTCTTCACCTTGGTTTTCAACATTGGAGAACAAATGCTCCTTTGGGAAGCCTTTTAACACCTCTTGATTCTCCACATTTTGAGGTTCTTTGCTAAGCTTGCTTCCAAGGACACCTGCACATACGTTAAAACAACTAGAAGAAAAAGAAAAGAGGTTACAAAAGTTAGTATAAGGTTGTGACAACCCTCTCATATCACTTCACACAACCTCAACTTTTTCTGCTCTAGAGTTGTCACATATCACACCCTTACTCCTCTCAATCTTTTGTCTCTAAATTTTATTGGAGTTTGAACACGTGCCAAGGATCCCTTGTGAAGGGTTTGGAGATCCCTTTAACTCTAGCTTCTACTTTTGTGCATAAGGAGTGGTATTCTCCAAGTGAAATGAGTACCCCTACTTGTTGGTCAATCAAAAACCCTCTATGGTCAAGAATAGGATTTTGAATGGGATGTAACTTCAACCCAAGATATTCCACCACTTCAGGGGATATGACATTGATAAAACCTTGATCATCTAGCATAAGATCAAATCCTGCCACCCCATTTACATTTACTTTTGTTCCAAGAATTTGCCACATCGGGTCATGCCTATCTTGGAATCTTAGATTCACTCTACTTCCTCTAACACCATTTTCATATCACGTACAAGACACATTGGTATTTGGTTAAGAATCATACATCATCGTATTTGAAGAAGTAGAAAATGTACCTCTTCTATAGCCCAACATCTTTGAATTGGTATCAACCATACATCAATATCTTCTTTTTTAGGATAGGAAGTCGCACAAGACGAGGAAGGACATTCAACCTCACAACTTTCATTTTCATCAAGATTTATCTTAGAGGATTCATAAGATATATGGAAGGAAGCATTGTACCACACATTGCCTTCATACTCATGGTATGGAGAATGAGAACTTTCATAACCTTCTTCTCCACTATAATATTCTCCACAAGGTTCTTCTACCCCTTCACCATCATCACAAGAGCTATAAGCTCCATTTGTGATATGTATATATGATAACTCTTTTATGCATGAACTCAGTTTTAATTATGTTTCAAGCATATTTTTACCTTACCTATGAATATCTCACATATTCAGTACATCCTGTAGTACTGACACATATCTTGCACTGCATCCTCTTGATGATGCAGATTCGGGCTCTCTCTCTTAGGCTCGTGGCTAGACGACGCTGGATATCCAGCTAGTTGTTGGTGAGTCTTCATCCTTTGAGGACTAGCATTAGTCTTGTTGTTTTGTTTATCTTTCTCTTAGATTCTCGAGTTAGTTGGGGTCTTATCCCATCAACTTTTATGACAGTTTATAGGCTTCAGAAATAGCTAGACTTGTACTCTGTGTTTTGGATTTGGTACTTTTTAGACTTTGTTCCTATTTAGATATGGTTGCCTATCTTCATTTAGTATGCTTCCACTATGTTTCCTTATGATTAACTGAGTATGCTATGACCAAGGGTTAACTTGGGGCACTTGTGGTCCTGAGTCCCGTGATACGCCTAGGAGGTAGCCTCGAGGCGTGACAAACTTTGTATCAGAGCCTCAGGTTCAAGAGTCCTAGGGTGTCTGAAAGCCGCATTGAGTAGAGTTTCTTTCATGTATGTGAAGTGTGCCACACTTATGAGTGAGAATCTATGAGGTGTCTTAGGAAAAACTTCACTTCTTTCTTGATCAATATTGTGCTATAGAGTTTAACTCTATTAATCCTCTAATCTATTTTTTATGCGTTTCAAATTATGCCTCCTCGCCATGCCATACCTCACCGAGCCAATGCCAAAAATGCTAATCCTCCAATTCCAGACCCCGAGGTCACAAATGCGGAGTTCAAAAAAGCTATTCATATACTAGCTCAGACTATGGCTGCTCAGGCCAATCAGCATGCTCATATCCCCGTCCACCCTCAAGGTGGAGTTGAGGCCCGAGTTTGAGATTTTATTCGCATAAACCCACCTGAGTTCTGGGGTTTGAAAGTTGGTGAGGGTCCACAAAATTTCTTGGATGAGGTAAAGAAGATCTTTGGGGTAATGTGAGTTGTTGGTGTTGAGGGTGTCGAGCTAGCTTCCTATCAACTCAAGGATGTGGCTCATATTTGGTTCACTCAATGGAAAGATGTTAGGGATAGGGATGTGGTCCCTATGACTTGGAAAGGTTTTGAGAGGGATTTTCTTGACCAGTTCTTCCTAAGGGAGTTTAGGCAAGCTAAGGTCGAGGAATTTGTGAATTTGAGGCAAGGTTCTATGTCGGTCCAGGAGTACGGATTAAAGTTCACCCAGCTTTCTAGGTATACTCCTTCCATAGTGGCTGACCCATGGGATGAGATGAGTAAGTATGTTTACGAAGTATCAGATTTGGTAAAGAAGGAGTGTAGGTTCGTGATTCTTTTTGGTGACATGGATATTTCTCGACTTATGACTCATGCCCAACAGATCGAGGGGGACAAGTTGAGGGAAATGGCAAGGGAGAACAAGAGGATTAGATCAGAGAGTTCAGGTTTTGGCCATCATAGGTCTGGAGGCGGGCATCACTCTTCTTTAAGAAGAAATCATCAGGACCCATCCATTCTTCAGCTAGTATTCCTACCCACGGCCCGATGCCTGATCATGATCAGACTGGTACAGGATCTGGTTCCTATTTGCAGAGAGGTATTTCAAAGGGGACCCCATACCCTTCTTGCAGCAAGTGTGGTAGAAGTCATCTTGGTGAGTGTTTAGCTGGTTCAGGTGGATGCTTTGGATGTGGTCGGGTTGGACTCAAGCTTAGAAATTTCCCTTTAGATAAGAAGGGACAAGGAGGTAGCATGACTCAATCTGCCCCAAGAGGTCCACTGGCCCAGCAGGGTACTGCTTCTAGTTCTGGTGATCAGCGCCAAAACTTCCTTTATGATTTGTCCTCTCACCAGGACCAGGAGAGTTCATCGGATATTATTACTGGTATGTTGAAAGTCTTCTCTCTCGATGTGTATGCTTTATTAGAACCCAGTGCCTCCTTATATTTTGTTACCCCTTATGTTTCTTGCATGTTTGAGATTAGTCCTGATCAGCTCTTAGAACCCTTTTGTGTTTCTACTCCTTTTGGTGAGTCAGTCCTAGCTAAAAAAATCTACTAAAATTTCCCTATCTCTGTCCTTCATAGAGTCACTTCAGCAGATCTAGTAGAGTTGGAGATGACTGATTTTGATGTTATTCTTGGTATGGATTGGTTGTATGCTTGTTATACCTTGGTTGATTGTCATACTCGAGTTGTCAGTTTCAAGTTTTCAAATAAACCTGTCTTAGAGTGGCAAGGTAGTCCTCCATCCTCAAAGGGTCATTTCATATCTTATATTAAGGCTAGAAAGATGATTTCTAAGGATTATGTTTATTATATAGTTCGGGTTATGGACACGGAGTCCAAGACCCCATCTCTCCAGTCACTTCCTGTTGTGAATGAGTTTCTAGAAATGTTTCCTAAAGATTTTCTCAGAGTCCCTCCTGAGTGGGAGATCGACTTTGGATTAGATCTTCTTCCAGATACGCATCCTATCTCTATTCCTCCCTATAGAATGGCTCTTGCAAGCTTAAGTAATTGAATGATCAGTTGAAAGATCCTCGATAAGGGTTTTATTTGACCCAACATCTCTCCATGGGGTGCTCTAGTCTTATTCATGCGAAATAAAGATGGTTCTCTCAGAATGTGCATCGACTATGATCAATTAAACAAGGTCACAATCAAGAATAAGTATCACATTCCTAGGATCGATGACTTGTTTGATCAGCTTCAGGGTGCCAGTTTCTTCTCTAAGATCGACCTTAGGTTCGGTTATCATTAGCTTTGGGTTCGAGTGTATGATATTCTGAAGACAACTTTTAAAACTTGGTATGGTCATTATGAATTTGTGGTAATGTCCTTTGGTCTAACGAATGCCCCCACAACTTTTATGAATTTGATGAACTGTGTGTTCAAACAATAGTTGGATATGTTTGTGATTATTTTCATTGACGATATTTTTATCTATTCTCGAAGTAAGGAGGAGCATGCAGACCATTTGAGAGTTGTGTTGCAAACTCTCAGGGATCGACAGTTATTTGCTAAGTTTAGCAAGTGTGAGTTTTGGATGTAGTCTGTTGCTTTTCTCGGTAATATTGTGACTAGAGATGGTATTTGAGTTGATTCTCAAAAGATTGAGGCAGTAAAGAACTGGCCTAGACCCACTTCCCCGTCTGATATTAGGAGCTTTTTGGGCTTCGCTGGTTACTATCGGAGGTTTGTGGAAGGATTTTCTTCTATTGCTGCCCCTTTGACTCAGAAGAAGGTTAAATTTCAGTGGTCTAATCTATGTGAGAAGAACTTTGAGGAATTGAAGACTAGATTGACCACAGCTCTAGTGTTGGCTCTACTCGAGGGCCTGGATGACTTTGTTGTGTATTATGATGCTTCTAGGATTGGTTTGGGTTGTGCGCTGATGCAGCGTGGTAAGGTGATTGCTTATGCTTCGAGACAACTTAAGATTCATGAGAAAAACTACCCTACTCATGATCTTGAGTTAGCGGCCGTGGGTTTTGCTTTGAAGATTTGGAGACACTACTTGTATGGTGTTCACATGGATGTATTCACCGATCATAAGAGTCTTCAGTATGTGTTCACTCAAAAGGAATTGAATCTTCGTCAAAGGAGATGGCTTGAGCTTCTTAAGGATTATGATATGAGTGTTCTTTACCATCTGGGTAAGGCCAATATTGTGGCGGATGCACTTAGTAGATTGTCCATGGGTAGTGTATCTTCAATTGAAGATGGAAAGAAGGAATTGGCCAAGGATGTTCATCGACTTGCTCGACTAGGAGTTCGCCTTATGGATTCGACAGAAGGTGGTGTTATTATTCAAAATGGTTTTGAATCATCTTTGGTAGATGAAGTGAAAGAAAAGCAAGACAATGATCCTAATTTTCACCAGTTGAAGGGTGCAGTCCATCAGAAAAATGTAGGGGTTTTCTCCCATGGGGGAGATAGTGTGCTTCGATATCAGGGTCGATTGTTTGTTCCTGACATCGATGGGTTGAGACATAAGATTTTAATAGAGGCTCATATCTACAGGTATTTTATTCACCCCCGTGCCACCAAGATATACCGTGACCTATGGGAAGTCTATTGGTGGAATGGCATGAAGAGGGACATAGCAGGTTTTGTGGCTAAGTGTCCCATATGTCAACAAGTGAAAGTAGAGCATCAGTGACCGGATGGTATGACTCAGGACATTGATCTTCCTACTTGGAAGTGGGAAGCGATCAATATGGACTTCATTACTAGTTTGCCTTGTACTCGTAGGCAACATGATTCTATTTGGGTGACTGTTGACAGGATGAGCTGTCAAGACTATGGATTCAATAGATGATTACGCCATACTCTACATTCGGGATATAGTCAGATTGCATAGTGTTGCATTTTCTATCATTTCAGATAGGGGTACTCAGTTTACATCCCAATTTTGGAGGTCATTTCAGAAGGGTCTTGGTACTCAGGTTAAGCTTAGCACAACCTTTTCACCCACAGACAGATGGCCAGGCAGAGCGTACTATTTAGACTTTGGAGGATATGTTGAGAGCTTGTGTGATTGATTTAAAAGGTAATTTGGATGATCACTTACCTCTTATCGAGTTTGCCTACAACAATAACTTTCATTCTAGCATCCAGATGGCTCCTTATGAGGCACTTTATAGGAGGAGGTATAGGTCTCATTAGGCTGAGGTTGAAGACCGCTCAGAGTCGACAGAAATCATAAGCAGATGTGAGGAGGAGAGAGTTGGAGTTTGAGGTTGATGATTGGGTATTTCTGAAGATGTCACCCATAAAGGGTGTGATGAGGTTTCGTAAGAAAGAGAAGCTTAGTCCCTGCTATGTAGGTACTTATTGGATTCTGAGGAGAGTTGGTAGTGTTGCTTATGAGTTGGATTTTCCAACATAATTAGAAGCGGTTCATCCGGTTTTCCATATTTCCTTGTTGAAGAAGTGTGATGGCGATCTGACCTTGATTGTTCCTTTAGAGGATGTGGGTGTGAAGGACAACCTTACTTATGAGGAAGTTCCCATGGAGATTCTCGATCATTGATAACGCCCAAACTATACCTCTAATTAAAGAAGCGTAAGCGGTCGTAGTCAAATATAGAACCCAACAAAGGTTGGGGTCGAATCCCACAGAGAATATGGTGAAGATTAAGCCTTTAGTGAAGTATGTGACTAGTCGTCAATAGTTTCCAGTAAATAGGGGGGTTTTGTGTAAACAATGCGTAAACAAAACGAACAATTAACGTATGAATAATAATCAATAGGAGAATGAACTAGGGAAGTGTTTACCATGGCGTTAGTAACAATGTCGATTCTAGGCTTAATCGGGTTCTTTTTATATGCGTGTCACGATGTGATTGAAGTAATGGTATCGTCTAAACATTTCTCAACCAAATAGACAAATTTCCTTTTCTATTCTCTCGACCTCGAAAAGATGTGCTTTTTAGATTTCAATCCTAAACATCAAGTAGATTAATCTAGTTACAGCATTAATCATTAGACGAGAGTTAGTAGTCTCGAATCCTTGTTGTTAATCAAGTTTCCCGGTTTTAATCTCTTTACTCAAGCAAACTTAAACCTAGGCATGTTCTAATGTTTGCAACCACTAGAAAACGTTAAATAATGAATGATTAACAACGTGACAATACATATATTGAACCCAACGCTACCCGGAATCTATATCGCTACGTTTGCCATGGCTCCCACAACCCTAGTTGTGGGAGGTTTAGTTAATCATGCTTGTAGAAGAATAGAAGAAAGTTATATTCATAATAAAGAAAAGATATCCTTACAATGGAGTGAAAACAATCTTCAATTATTCCAAGAACAAGAAAATAACAAGATCCCCAAGAACGATTCAAGAACACGAATTCAAGAAGTAGAGAACGTGTTTCTTGATCTCCAAGTCGACTAAAACTCCTCAAACTATTGTAAAAACGTGTAAAAACTATTTGAAAGGGTGATATGTAAAATAAACCTAACATAGGGTATTTATAGGAGTCTAGGAAACCAATCCCAAAAACGTCCGGATTCCGCGTAGCGGACTGCCCAGGTGTGACGGCCAGGCTGACGGACCGTCACAGGGTTGACGGACCATCGCCTGGACCGTCACCCTTAGGCAGTGGACTACATCACTTGCTGCCTTGGTGTGACGATTTGGGTGACGGACTGTCACACCCTTGACGGACCGTCACCTGAACCGTCACTCTTATCCAAAATGCTCTTTTTCGCGTATTTCCTTCCGTTTCCATGTTTGTCTCCATTTCCTACAAATATAACATAAAAACATCAAAAACGACGACAGTTGCTTGAAAACGTACGATTGTTCTTAGTTAAAAGGAGTCGAAAGTGCCGTAAAATGGCGGCACATCAACACCCTCAACTTAAAACGTTCGCTTGTCCTCAAGCAACATGACATAAACAAAAAAACAATACGACGACTCAACTAAGCAAACCAACTCGTGTCTATAGCAACTCATGGTCATTCAAAACTTATTCAATTAAATCAAGCTCCCTCGTCGCACACGAATGTATGAAACACTAACTTGCAAGGATCCAAACATGTCATTCTGATATGATAGAACATTCTACATACACACGCGCAGCCATCCTAACAATCAATAGACAATACAGAAATCTTGGTGCCCTCACCACAAAGAAATCCCACACACAAGATTTGGGACTAGGTAAGCGCTCACACTCACAAACGATTTCAAACAATGCACATGCGATACCATAGGCTTGCCCTTACTATTCTATTTCAGTTCTTCAGAAAGCCGCTCAGGATCACTACAGGACTTGTTTAGGCTTGTAATGAGGTTTCAGGTGCAGGTATGGTACATTTAGGGGTTAGTGACTAAGCCCTCCTTGGAACTACCGACTTCTTATTACCACATAACTTTATTTTGCCCATCCTTCTTCACCTTTTTATTTCCTTCTCTCTAGCTACAGGTGCGGCCTCTTTATCTTGACAATTCTTTTTATTTATTTTTCGATCTTTTTCATCTCTCTTTTTTCTTTTCTTTTCTTAGGCACACACCCGAATTTTCGTTCTATTCACAACCAATTTTCTCCATCCTCTTTTTCTTATCATTCACCTCTATAGTAGCCACCCTCAACTTAGGCTGATTGCCTGCGTTGAGGTGCACAATGTCTATGGAAGGACCACGGCCAAAATAGGATTTACCTCTATAGTAGCCACCCTCAACTTAGGCTGATTGCCTGAGTCGAGGTGCACGATGTCCAAGGAAGGACCAGGGCCAAAAAAAGGGATTCAAAGTTAAACAGGAACGGTGACAGGTTATTGAAAGAACAAGGTCAATTATGGCTCAAACAGGGATCAAAGTGATTATTTATATTTGGACGGTCTTTTAGGTTAAGTGGACTGCACACAAAAAGGGCATGTGATCCTTTCCTAAGCAACCAAACTTCAAACTTAACAAAATAGACCGGGCAAGTTCTAGATGCATGCACAGAGTAAGAATTTATAACAATAAGCTCACACACTCTTGGCACCAAGAAACTATATCGCTACCAACTATCAAACAACCGCTCGGCTTAAGCATACTCATTCTAATCATAATCACACAATGACATTCAAGGATCCAGACAGTCAATCGTTTCAACATAAGTACAAAACCAGAAAATTTTTAAAGGGGCCTCATTTTAGTCAACAAAAACGCCATTTATCACTATAGACACTAAAAAAAAATTTAAACTAACAACCTAAACATGCCGGTTCTACTAGATAGCACACCGGAGGGAAAAGAAACACGGCAACAAAAACCCTCGGTGGTGACTCACAGGTTTCCCCACACCCTCAACTTAGACTCATGCATTGTCCCCAATGCATCCATATGAAAGCTAAAAACTGTGAGAGAAAGGAATACCTGTGAAGTCGATATGACTCAGATTCTGGAATGATGTTGGAGACCGCCAGGGTCTCCAAAACAGGAGAACTCGATGGAGTGTGGCGTTCTAGCTTCCTTTTTGGGCTCCATCGCTAGTCGCGACAACTTCTTCGCTCTTTCTTTGCAGATTCTCTTGCGGTGTTTTCTTTTTCTTGACCTTTCACCACTTTCCTTTACCTGCTTCTCCTCAAGATACGCGTCTGCAGGGCCTTCCTCAATAACATTGATGACCGCGACCACCCTCATGTCACTTGGTTGCTTCATCACTTTGGACACATCGAACTTGACCACTTCATTGTTTAATCGGAAGGTCAGTTCGTTTTTCTCCATTTCAACCAATGCTCTTGCTGTGGCTAGCAATGGTCGTCCCAAGATTATGGGAACTTCGAAATCCACTTCGCAATCCAAGATCACAAAGTCAGCTGGAAAGATAAGCTTACCAATCTTTACTAGCACATCAGACAATATTCCCACAGGTCTCTTCACTGAGCGGTCAGCCATCATCACTCTTATGGACGTTGGTTTAGGATCTCCCAAACCCAGTTGTTTATAGACGGCTAGCGGCATCAAGTTGATGCTAGCACCCAGATCACACAAGGCTTTCCCGAAGTTGAGCTTCCCAATAGTGCAGGGAACAGTAAACGCACCTGGGTCTTCCTTCTTTTCTACTAACGATATCGAGGAAATAGCGCTGCAGTGGTGGAGGTTGTCTTCCGGTTCAAAACTTACCGACCTCTTCTTTGTAATCAAGTCCTTTATGAACTTGGCATAACCAGGCATTTGTTCCAGTGCTTCCACCAATGGTATGCTTATTGAAATCTGCTTCAGCATGGTCATGAAGTTCAGGAACTTACCATCGTCAGCTTTCTTCTTCAAACGCTGTGGGAACGGAGGTGGTGGCCGAGGCATCATAGTTGGAGGCTTTTCAGCTTCCTTGCTTTTCTCCGCGGGCTTTGGAGTTTCCTCCTCTACCGCCTCTTCATCATCCGCAGCATCACCTTGAGTCTGAATTATCGGATGTGATTCCGGTAATATTTTTCCGCTTCTTGTGGTGATCGCCATACAGCTAGCGTTATTCCTCGGATGAGTCATGTCACTCGGCAAGGTACCTGTCTTCCTTTGGTTTAAAGATGCCGAGATCTGACCCACTTGCTGCTCCAATTGCTTGATTGCGGTGGAATGTGACTCTACTACCTGACTCAACGTTGATAACTCAGTCCTCATCTCCTTTACCCCAGAGTCAGTTGATTCCACCTTTAGCAGCATCTTCGCCATCATGCTCTCTAGCTTGGCCGTCCCTGTCTCGGTGTTAGCTCTGTCCCGATTGCCAGGTGGTACATACAACCCACCTCTATCAGTGTTGTTCCTCCAGTTTCCCTGGTCGCGCTCTCTGTAATCAGTTTTCTCATAGTGGTTGTCTCTCTGATAGTTCCGACCTTGGTTTCCTTGGCCATTGGCCTGGAAACCCCCCAAGTAATTCGCCTCCTCAGTTTCCAACTCTGCTGCTCTACCTTGCGAACACACGGCTTTCACCTTCTCAATACTTCCTGACATCAAGTGCTTGGTCAAGAGGTCCATTTGCGTTTTTAGATGCGCCATGTCTTGGTCGCGCTCCTCCTCTTTTCTGCGCTGCTCAGCTGACACACCAACTACATACGTACTAGCTGCTACCTCTGAATCTCGTGTGTGCCAGGCCCTGTTGGTTTTGGTGAGCCTGTCCAAAGTAGTTGTGGCCTCAACAAAGGTGAGACCCATGAATGCACCACCTGCTGCGTTGTCTAACATCGGCTTGGTAGCCGAATTTAGTGCCCGGTAGAATGTCTGCATTAAAAAGTTATCGGTCAACTGATGGTTCGGGCATTGTGTTATCTTCTTTTTGAATCGCAACCAAGTCTCGTGCAGTGCTTCATGCGGTTGCTGCCTAAAGTTGCTAATCTCGTCCCTCAACTGTATCATCCGAGAGGGAGGAAAGAACCTTTCTAGGAAAGCTCCTCTCAACTCTCCCCACGTTGCGATAGAGTCGGGGGTCATCTCTGTCAACCACAATGCTGCCTCATCAGACAGAGACAACGGAAACAACCTGAGCCTGATCGCTGTCTGACTCACGCCCGGTAGTTCAAACGACTTGCATATGCCCACGAAATTCATTAGGTGCTGGTTTGGATCCTCCCCAGCGACACCTCGGAACACTCCTCTCAAGTTCAACAGCTGGATCATCGTGCTAGTGATGTTGAATTTGGCTCCGGGCGGTAGCGGTGGAACAACAATGGCGCCCGTAGCGCCAGCTCCATCTAAGTCGAGATCCTCATCATTCCTTGCGATCTCATCCTGCAGACCACCAGCATTCAGATTTTGTTGGGCCTGCAGTTCTGCAGCGATCCTCGCTGCCTCTAGTTGTGCGGCCATATTCCGCCTCAATGTTCTAGCAAGCTCGGGGTCGTAAGGTAAAATTTGTTCCCCCGAACTTCGGGTACTTGGCATGCACAACTGTGTACCCTGTCAACGACAAAAACAACAAATAACCGTAAAGCAGGAAATTTTGACTAAGAGTCAAATAAACACACCAGACTTAATTAACAACCGTATTCCCCGGCAACGACGCCACTTTTTGATAACGCCCAAACTACACCTCTAATTAAAGAAGCGTAAGCGGTCGTAGTCAAATATAGAACCCAACAAAGGTTGGGGTCGAATCCCATAGAGAATATGGTGAAGATTAAGCCTTTAGTGAAGTATGTGACTAGTCGTCAATAGTTTCCGGTAAATAGGGGGGGTTTTGTGTAAACAATGCGTAAACAAAAAGAACAATTAATGTATGAATGATAATCAATAGGAGAATGAACTAGGGAAGTGTTTACCATGGCGTTAGTAACAATGTCGATTCTAGGCTTAATCGGGTTCTTTTTATATGCGTGTCACGATGTGATTGAAGTAATGGTATCGTCTAAACGTTTCTCAACCAAATAGACAAATTTCCTTTTCTATTCTCTCGACCTCGAAAAGATGTGCATTTTAGATTTCAATCCTAAACATCAAGTAGATTAATCTAGTTACAGCATTAATCATTAGACGAGAGTTAGTAGTCTCGAATCCTTGTTGTTAATCAAGTTTCCCGATTTTAATCTCTTTACTCAAGCAAACTTAAACCTAGGCATGTTCTAATGTTTGCAACCACTAGAAAACGTTAAATAATAAATGATTAACAACGTGACAATACATATATTGAACCCAACGCTACCCGGAATCTATATCGCTACGTTTGCCATGGCTCCCACAACCCTAGTTGTGGGAGGTTTAGTTAATCATGCTTAAAGAAGAATAGAAGAAAGTTATATTCATAATAAAGAAAAGATATCCTTACAATGGAGTGAAAACAATCTTCAATTATTCCAAGAACAAGAAAATAACAAGATCCCCAAGAACGATTCAAGAACACGAATTCAAGAAGTAGAGAACGTGTTTCTTGATCTCCAAGTCGACTAAAACTCCTAAAACTATTGTAAAAACGTGTAAAAACTATTTGAAAGGGTGATATGTAAAATAAACCTAACATAGGGTATTTATAGGAGTCTAGGAAACCAATCCCAAAAACGTCCGGATTCCGCGTAGCGGACTGCCCAGGTGTGACGGCCAGGCTGACGGACCATCACAGGGTTGACGGACCGTCGCCTGGACCGTCACCCTTAGGCAGTGGACTGCCTCACTTGCTGCCTTGGTGTGACGGTTTGGGTGACGGACCGTCACACCCTTGACGGACCGTCACCTGAACCGTCACTCTTATCCAGAATGCTTTTTTCGCGTATTTCCTTCCGTTTCCATGTTTGTCTCCATTTCCTACAAATATAACATAAAAACATCAAAAATGACGACGGTTGCTTGAAAACGTACGATTGTTCTTAGTTAAAAGGAGTCGAAAGTGCCGTAAAATGGCGGCACATCAACACCCTCAACTTAAAACGTTCGCTTGTCCTCAAGCAACATGACATAAACAAAAAACAATACGACGACTCAACTAAGCAAACCAACTCGTGTCTATAGCAACTCATGGTCATTCAAAACTTATTCAATTAAATCAAGCTCCCTCGTCGCACACGAATGTATGAAACACTAACTTGCAAGGATCCAAACATGTCATTCCGATATGATAGAACATTCTACATACACACGCGCAGCCATCCTAACAATCAATAGACAATACAGAAATCTTGGTGCCCTCACCACAAAGAAATCCCACACACAAGATTTGGGTCTAGGTAAGCGCTCACACTCATAAACGATTTCAAACAATGCACATGCGATACCATAGGCTTGCCCTTACTATTCTATTTCAGTTCTTCAGAAAGCCGCTCAGGATCACTACAGGACTTGATTAGGCTTGTAATGAGGTTTCAGGTGCAGGTAGGATACATTTAGGGGTTAGTGACTAAGCCCGCCTTGGAACTACCGACTTCTTATTACCACATAACTTTATTTTGCCCATCCTTCTTCACCTTTTTATTTCCTTCTCTCTAGCTACAGGTGCGGCCTCTTTATCTTGACAATTCTTTTTATTTCTTTTTCGATCTTTTTCATCTCTCTTTTTTCTTTTCTTTTCTTAGGCACACACCCGAATTTTCGTTCTATTCACAACCAATTTTCTCCATCCTCTTTTTCTTATCATTCACCTCTATAGTAGCCACCCTCAACTTAGGCTGATTGCCTGCGTTGAGGTGCACAATGTCTATGGAAGGACCACGGCCAAAACAGGGTTTACCTCTATAGTAGCCACCCTCAACTTAGGCTGATTGCCTGAGTTGAGGTGCACGATGTCCAACGAAGGACCAGGGCCAAAAAAAGGGATTCAAAGTTAAACAGGAACGGTGACAGGTTATTGAAAGAACAAGGTCAATTATGGCTCAAACAGGGATCAAAGGGATTATTTATAATTGGACGGTCTTTTAGGTTAAGTGGACTGCACACAAAAAGGGCCTGTGATCCTTTCCTAAGCAACCAAACTTCAAACTTAACAAAATAGACCGGGCAAGTTCTAGATGCATGCACAGAGTAAGAATTTATAACAATAAGCTCACACACTCTTGGCACCAAGAAACTATATCGTTACCAACTATCAAACAACCGCTCGGCTTAAGCATACTCATTCTAATCATAAGCACACAATGACATTCAAGGATCCAGATAGTCAATCGTTTCAACATAAGTACAAAACCAGAAAATTTTTAAATGGGCCTCATTTTAGTCAACAAAAACGCCATTTATCACTATAGACACTAAAAAAAAATTTAAACTAACAACCTAAACATGCCGGTTCTACTAGATAGCACACCGGAGGGAAAAGAAACACGGCAACAAAAACCCTCGGTGGTGACTCACAGGTTTCCCCACACCCTCAACTTAGACTCATGCATTGTCCCCAATGCATCCATATGAAAGCTAAAATCTGTGAGAGAAAGGAATACCTGTGAAGTCGATATGACTCAGATTCTGGAATGATGTTGGAGACCGCCAGGGTCTCCAAAACAAGAGAACTCGATGGAGTGTGGCGTTCTAGCTTCCTTTTTGGGCTCCATCGCTAGTCGCGACAACTTCTTCGCTCTTTCTTTGCAGATTCTCTTGCGGTGTTTTCTTTTTCTTGACCTTTCACCGCTTTCCTTTACCTGCTTCTCCTCAAGATACGCGTCCACAGGGCCTTCCTCAATAGCATTGATGACCGCGACCACCCTCATGTCACTTGGTTGCTTCATCACTTTGGACACATCGAACTTGACCACTTCATTGTTTAATCGGAAGGTCAGTTCGTTTTTCTCCATGTCAACCAATGCTCTTGCTGTGGCTAGCAATGGTCGTCCCAAGATTATGGGAACTTCGAAATCCACTTCGCAATCCAAGATCACAAAGTCAGCTGGGAAGATAAGCTTACCGATCTTTACTAGCACATCAGACAATATTCCCACAAGTCTCTTCACTGAGCGGTCAGCCATCATCACTCTTATGGACGTTGGTTTAGGAGCTCCCAAACCCAGTTGTTTATAGACGGCTAGCGGCATCAAGTTGATGCTAGCACCCAGATCACACAAGGCTTTCCCGAAGTTGAGCTTCCCAACAGTGCAGGGAACAGTAAACGCACCTGGGTCTTCCTTCTTTTCTACTAACGATCTCGAGGAAATAGCGCTGCAGTGGTGGAGGTTGTCTTCTGGTTCAAAACTTACCGACCTCTTCTTTGTAATCAAGTCCTTCATGAACTTGGCATAACCGGGCATTTGTTCCAGCGCTTACACCAATGGTATGTTTATTGAAATCTGCTTCAGCATGGTCATGAAGTTCAGGAACTTACCATCGTCAGCTTTCTTCTTCAAACGCTGTGGGAATGGAGGTGGTGGCCGAGGCATCATAGTTGGAGGCTTTTCAGCTTCCTTGCTTTTCTCCGCAGGCTTTGGAGTTTCCTCCTCTACCGCTTCTTCATCATCCGCAACATCACCTTGCGTCTGAACTACCGGATGTGATTCCAGTAATATTTTTCCACTTCTTGTGGTGATCGCCATACAGCTAGCGTCATTCCTCGGATGAGTCGTATCACTCGGCAAGGTACCTGTCTTCCTTTGGTTTAAAGATGCCGAGATCTGACCCACTTGCTGCTCCAATTGCTTGATTGCGGTGGAATGTGACTCTACTACCTGACTCAACGTTGATAACTCAGTCCTCATCTCCTTTACCCCAGAGTCAGTCGATTCCACCTTCAGCAGCATCTTTGCCATCATGCTCTCCAATTTTGACGTCCCTGTCTCAGTGCTAGCTCTATCTCGATTACCAGGTGGAACATACAACCCACCTCTATCGGTGTTATTCCTCCAGCTACCTTGATCGCGATCTCTGTAACCATCTTTCTCATAGTGGTTGTCTCTCTGGTAGTTCCGACCTTGGTTTCCCTGGCCATTGGCCTGGAACCCCCCCAAGTAATTCGTCTCCTCAGTTTCCAACTCTGCTGCTCTACCTTGCGAACACACGGCTTTCACCTTCTCAATACTTCCTGACATCAAGTGCTTGGTCAAGAGGTCCATTTGCGTTTTTATATGCGCCATGTCTTGGTCGCGCTCCTCCTCTTTTCTGCGCTGCTCAGCTGACACACCAACTACATACGTACTAGCTGCTACCTCTGAATCACGTGTGTGCCAGGCCCTGTTGGTTTTGGTGAGCATGTCCAAAGTAGTTGTGGCCTCAACAAAGGTGAGACCCATGAATGCACCACCTGCTACGTTGTCTAACGTCGGCTTGGTAGCCGAATTTAGTGCCCGGTAGAACGTCTGCATCAAAAAGTTATCGGTCAACTGATGGTTCGGGCATTGTGTTATCTTCTTTTTAAATCGCAACCAAGTCTCGTGCAGTGCTTCGTGCGGTTGCTGCCTAAAGTTGCTAATCTCTTCCCTCAACTGTATCATCCGAGAGGGAGGAAAGAACCTTTCTAGGAAAGCTCCTCTCAACTCTCCCCACGTTGCGATAGAGTCGGGGGTCAGCTCTGTCAACCACAATGCTGCCTCATCAGACAGAGACAACGGAAACAACCTGAGCCTGATCGCTGTCTGACTCACGCCCGGTAGTTCAAACGACTTGCATATGCCCACGAAATTCATTAGATGCTGGTTTGGATCCTCCCCAGCGACACCTCGAAACACTCCTCTCAAGTTCAACAGCTGGATCATTGTGCTAGTGATGTTGAATTTGGCTCCGGGCGGTAGCGGTGGAACAACAATGGCGCCCGTAGTGCCAGCTCCATCTAAGTCGAGATCCTCATCATTCCTTGCGATCTCATCCTGCAGACCACCAGCATTCAGATTTTGTTGGGCCTGCAGTTCTGCAGCGATCCTCGCTGCCTCTAGTTGTGCGGCTATATTCCGCCTCAATGTTCTAGCAAGCTCGGGGTTGTAAGGTAAAATTTGTTCCCCCGAACTTCGGGTACTTGGCATGCACAACTGTGTACCCTGTCAAAGACAAAAACAACAAATAAACGTAAAGCAGGAAATTTTGACTAAGAGTCAAATAAACACACCAGACTTAATTAACAACCGTATTCCCCGGCAACGGCGCCACTTTTTGATAACGCCCAAACTACACCTCTAATTAAAGAAGCGTAAGCGGTCGTAGTCAAATATAGAACCCAACAAAGGTTGGGGTCGAATCCCACAGAGAATATGGTGAAGATTAAGCCTTTAGTGAAGTATGTGACTAGTCGTCAATAGTTTCCGGTAAATAGGGGGGGGGGGGTTTGTGTAAACAATGCGTAAATTAAACGTATGAATGATAATCAATAGGAGAATGAACTAGGGAAGTGTTTACCATGGCGTTAGTAACAATGTCGATTCTAGGCTTAATCGGGTTCTTTTTATATGCGTGTCACGATGTGATTGAAGTAATGGTATCGTCTAAACGTTTCTCAACCAAATAGACAAATTTCCTTTTCTATTCTCTCGACCTCGAAAAGATGTACTTTTTAGATTTCAATCCTAAACATCAAGTAGATTAATCTAGTTACAGCATTAATCATTAGATGAGAGTTAGTAGTCTCGAATCCTTGTTGTTAATCAAGTTTCCCGGTTTTAATCTCTTTACTCAAGCAAACTTAAACCTAGGCATGTTCTAATGTTTGCAACCACTAGAAAACATTAAATAATGAATGATTAACAACGTGACAATACATATATTGAACCCAACGCTACTCGGAATCTATATCGCTACGTTTGCCATGGCTCCCACAACCCTAGTTGTGGGAGGTTTAGTTACTCATGCTTGTAGAAGAATAAAAGAAAGTCATGTTCATAATAAAGAAAAGAGATCCTTACAATGTAGTGAGAACAATCTTTAATTATTCCAAGAACAAGACACCAAAGATCCCAAGAACGAATCAAGAACAAGATTTAGGAGAAGGAAACCGTGTGTAGCGCGTTTCCTCTCTCAAAACTCGCTCAAAAACTCCTAAAACTATTGGGAGAACTATTGTATATTGAATGAATAATGAAAATAAAACTAACATAGGGTATTTATAGGAGTCTAGGAAACCAATCCCAAAAACGCTCGGATTCCGCGTCGCGGACTGCCTAAGTGTGACGGCCAGGCTGACGGACCGTCACAGGGTTGACGGACCGTCGCCTGGACCGTCACCCTTAGGCAGTGGACTGCCTCACTTGCTGCCTTGGTGTGACGGTTTAGGTGACGGACCGTCACACCCTTGATGGACCGTCACCTGAACCGTCACTCTTATCCAGAATGCTCTTTTTTGCGTATTTCCTTCCGTTTCCATGTTTGTCTCCATTTCCTACAAATATAACATAAAAACATCAAAAACGATGATGGTTGCTTGAAAACGTACGATTGTTCTTAGTTAAAAGGAGTCAAAAGTGCCGTAAAATGGCGGCACATCAATAGGCTGCCTACATATTTCATTCTTTGATAATTCAAGTCAAACATAGTTCGTACAAAGAGGATAGGGAATTTTTTAAGCTTTTACTAAATGCAAAACAATTACAATTAGAAAGTGCGATTAAAAGAAAATAAATAGAAGGAAAAGATACCCTCTTTAGGCGTAGTATCCTTTGCAGCATCGGAGTTGATTTAGGCTTGGGTCATTCTTGATCATCCATCTTGGACAAAATCAAAGCTCCTCCAGGTAGCAGTTTTTGGACGGTGTATAGTTCTGTCCAGTTTGGTGCAAACTTTTGTTTATCTCGCGGGAGTGAAAGATTAACTGTTCATTCCCTGGATTGAATCCTGGATTGACCCATAAGTTTTGAATACTGACGCTAATTTCTTCAACTTGACCATTGCCTCTCAGATTGACCACCTCAAACCCTTTCATGTGGGGCCTTTTCTGGTCATCAAAATTTTTGGACTTCTCGGTTGTTCATTCCAGGACCATGATTTCTTCAATAAACCCTTCAAAATTATTATATTCTAGCTTGGTTTGTTCGTTAAGCTCTTGACATGACATAACAATGGTAGTTTTTAAGCTATTATTACTGAAATCATAAACAAAGCAAGTTAGATAATGACCAGTAATCATATAGCAAAGTTTTTGCAATAAGGGAGGCTTTTCTTTGAAATTCAAAAATATTTATAAACTATGGATATAACCCACATGAATGCGGGTTTGTGCCTTTTGGAAAGCGATAAAATAGTACGAGGAAATTAAAAACATAAAGGGTGGGTCACGGAGCCTCATCCGGACCATCACTTATTTTCATAAAATAGAATCTTTGTCTACCCAGCCGAGTGGAGAGTCATGAGGGGAGTTGTGGCCCAGTTCAGCAATTCTTCACCAAGCCTAGCATCCCTGATCATGGTTGCTTCGGGGATAGCATCACATTTCTCGAACAGATCTCGTATTCCATCCTCTAACCCGTCACTTGGGGAACCAATACGCACTGGGAATGACTAATATAGGCGAAGTAACTGCTTTGGCAATCCTGACTGCCTCTCCGCTTTGTATTCTTGGACTACATACTTTAACCCACGCTTGGTCAACTTTCCTGGGATGCTTATTGGCTCAGTCATACCATCAGAACTCTTGCCTAATTCGAGACCTGGTTCATGTCCACTCACTAGTATCACGGTTGTGATCATTTTATAGATAGGTGTGTGGGGATTTGAGGAGCAAGATCTTCTCCTGTGGCATTGACAATCTCTACGGTGTAGAAATTGCTTCCTTTTGGAACTTCTTCAGTCACAGGGACACAACCATTAACGTGCAAGGCCTTGTTGCGCATTAACCCTTCAAAGGGCATCTCACCAATACTCAGAGTAGCTATAGATTTTTTCGGCATTTCTTGATTTTTAGGGCTAACCGACACTATTGTCTTGCTCACAACCCATTCTTCATCGACCTCTA